>PVIJ01017619.1:0-28839 GCA_004024925.1 Scalopus aquaticus | reverse complement strand
GAGGATGGCACACATTAAAAATGCAGGCAATAACAAATGCTGGAAAGGATGCGGAGAAAAAGGAACTCTTCTACACTGCTGGTGGGAATGTGAACTGGTCCAACCACTATGGAAGGCTGTATGGCGATTCCTCAGACTGCTAAACATGGAGCTTCCATACGACCCAGCAATCCCACTTTTGGGAATTTACCCAAAGGATACAAAAACACTAATCCAAAAGGATACATGCACCCCTACTTACCATATCTTTAACTGCAAAGTGTGTTTTGAGTTTTGACTAGGCTGGCCAAGGTCATGGTTCCTCTAAGCAGTTCAAGGGAGAAGGGTCAAGGCCCTAGGGATCCTGGCAGATGGGGGTGGAGTATGGAGCACAGAGTGAACTCCTAGAGTTTTTAGGGGAGTAGCATTCCAGAGATTACAGGTTTGGAGTTTTTGCAGATAGACTGGAGTCTGCAAAGGGTTGGACTAAAGCAGGAGTAACAGAGTAGCTGGGATTGGGCCTGCATGGTGGAAGCAGGGTTTCAAGGGTGTGTCCTGTGAATAATTTGATCTCATCAAATTACTATTTCTGGGAATTTTTATTTTTAGTGAAGTATAAAATATTCACCATTTGAACATTAGGTCAAAGTTAATTGTAATTTTTTTTAAATATATGTATAATGCAATATACCATCTTATCAGCGCAAATTAGAACAGAACTGAGACTATTATTCAGGGACGTTAGGCAATAGAGATAACCAACCCAGGCAATTCAAGATAGGAGATTTGGCTTATCAGAGTTGTTAAAGTCATGTAACTTTATCCATGAAACAGAAGATATTTACCTGAAAATCATTTCTGGTACAGTTTTAATCTATCATTGAAACAGGAGTTTCAGGCACGTAGTTCTGATAAAATGGTACTAAATCAAGGCTTTGGAAAGGAATTTAGAGTCAAACGTGTGGTAGCCCTGGGTTACCTGTGTTGTCAAGGTAACCGACCTAAGGTTTTTCTTTTCTTTCTTTTTTTTTTGGTAACTTGAACCGGCCAAACCATCATCAGAGCTACCTCATGCTCTCGCTAGTCAGCTGCTGGCCACTGACATACAGCTTTTGTAGGTTGAGTAACCTAAAAAATTCCAGTTTCTCCTCTTCCTGCCTGCCCACTAACCTTTTAATTTTAGAGGAAAAAGCTCCATCACCACTTTCATAAAGTTGCAAAACTGAATTATGTTGTAAAACTCTTAGGAAGAGGTACAATTATTCCAGATATTTGCAGAGGTTATGTGGCAAGTGAAAATTTCACATAATTACCCTTTCCTCTGAAATAACTTTACAGCAATTGGGGGAATACTTATTTGACTTTCTACCAGCTGTTGCTGGTGTTAACATAATGCTAAGGCTAGGTCACATGGTACCATACCTGAAAGTACAGGTTCTACTTTTGTTTCAAGCCCCAGGGAATTTCAGACCAAAACAAGGAAGAAAGTTCATTAACTGAATATATCTATACACAGCCTTCTATGTTCCAGTGGCTTTGTGGTCTGGGATGCTGAGATGGAGATGATTTAGTCCCCGTGCTCAAGAGTTTACAGGCTGCTGGAGAGTCTGAGACATAAAAATGCAACAAATGAAGGTAGACTATAATTAGAGTCATCAGGGAAATATGAAGACATGGTGAAATGCTGCATGATCGCTAAGGAAGACCAGACTCTGATTAGATGGGAGTAGCCAGGAAGACTTCCTGGAAGATGTGGTATTTGACATGGGCCTTGACAGAATTTTAACAAAGATTTTTTTTTTCTCAGAGGGTATATAAGAGGAAGTATAGAGATAGACCCATAAAACTGGCAATTTTAAGGATTATTATGGTGACCTGTTCAGGCTCAGGTACCAGGGTTTAAATCTCAGCTCTACTGCAATCTGCTGTGTGACTTTGGGCAAGTCACTAACTCTCTGGGCCTCAGTCCTCTGTCTATAAATTGGGGCTTGAGGAGGATAATAGTACCTCACTGAGTGGTTGTGAGGATTAAATTTTTTAAGATGTGTGGAACTCTTGGAACTGTTCCTGATTTCTAGGAAGTGTTTGAAAAGCGTTAGCTATTATTTTTCTTGATTGCTGTTAATGGAGTTTAGTAGGAGGTGCAATGCTGATGAGACTGGAAAGGGTTGGGGGTTCATTTTGAGGTCTAAAATATATAAGATTTAAACTTACATTGGATAGGACATGGCATCAAAAATTTCTTTAAAGTAGGTAATAGCATGAGAACCACAAAAATCAGAAAATAACAGCATGGTCAGATTCAGTTGTTAAATGTTGGCTTTGTCTGTTTTCGTTATATTTTCAGCCATAGCCTGAAATGGCTAACCATGATCACTTTTCCCTTCGGCAACTGAGAGTGTGAGGTGGTGTGAATTGATTTGATGTGAAACACCTGTGGAAAGAATCGCTAAATGCTAATCTTGTACAGGTGAAGAGAAAATCGATTTGCAGAGGAACAACTTCTGTTTTATCATATAAATAAAAGCTATGGAGGCTGTGAATGTCAAAGCCGGTGGCCTTGAACCCATCTCTACCATAAAGGGCTACCAGACCATGCAATATATCATTAAAGGAAACGTCATTTCTTTTCCATTTTGCAATATGTTTTGGGAGATATGACTGATGACCTATATTTCAGGAAGCATGAATGATCTCCACACTCAGATGAGATAGGTGTGTTATAAATCAACACATGATGTAGTGAAACACTTTTTCTGCCTTGACACAGCCTTGATCCCTAGTTATAGGTGAAAACAAGGTAAATATTTTCTTGAACAGCTAGCAAGCTGCTAAGAATGTTAGTGACCCTAAATGTTTTTATTTGTCATCCTCAGTTCAAAGATACTAGTTAATCTACTGCAGTCAATGACTAATGCCACCTCATGTACATTTTTTGGAGAACAATTGTTGCATTCTAAAAACATTTGGCCTACTGTTTTTTTCTGGTCTCTGAGTGTATCTTTGTGACCTCCTCATGATCCTTGTTCTTTATCTCTGTAAGTCCACTCCTCTCTTTCTCTTCAAGAACCCTGTGACTGGTTTATATTGCACAGCTAAGCCTGGTTGTGGCCCGTTCTGGAGGAAGTCAGTGTTTCATATAATTTCCTTCTGGAGAAATCCATGGGTTTCAAGTATTCTGATACTTTCAGGAGTGTTGTTGTTGAGTGACAGGTCACCAGAGGGGCTTCCTCCAGTGCATTCCCTTGGCTTCTGTGGACCTATTAAGGTGGAATTGGTCTCCATCTCGGAAGCCTGATTTGTGATTCAGGCCTGATGAGGTTCCCTTGGGGCTGGACCAGGTTGAGTTGGAGGAAGAAAGGGTGCCATCATTGCTGGTCATGGGGACTCAGCAGCTCCAAGGGGAAGTTTCTGTTAGCTGGGTCACAGAAACATCTGGGTGGAAGTTTTTTCATCGACACCCCTACTAAATGACTTTTAAAAACTTTTACTTTTAAATAATTACAGACTTGAAGGAAGTTGCAAAAACAGTACATAGAGTTTTGTGTACTCTTTACCCACTTTACTCCAGTGGTGACATATAATTGTAGAACAATATCAAAGCCAGAAAACAGATGTAGTAGGTGATATTTTCTTCTTCTAATGTTTTTTATTGTAAAATACACATAAAAATTTACCATCTTAACTGTTTGGAAGAGTACAGTTCAGTGACATCAAGTACATTCATATCACTGCTATCCATTTCCAGAATTCTTTTCCTTTTGCAAATTGAAACTCCCTATGCCCCTCTCTCCCAGCTCTTAGCAACCACCATTCTACTTTCTGTCTCTGTAAATTGACTACACTTGGTACCTGACGTGT
Source organism: Scalopus aquaticus (assembly GCA_004024925.1). Classification (NCBI taxonomy): domain Eukaryota; kingdom Metazoa; phylum Chordata; class Mammalia; order Eulipotyphla; family Talpidae; genus Scalopus; species Scalopus aquaticus. Next base: position 24,999 of record PVIJ01017619.1, on the reverse strand, counting down.
GTGTGTGTGTGTGTGTGTGTGTGTGTGTGTGTATAGTATATTTATCTTTTTTGTGAATGACTTATTTCACTTAGCATCATGTCCTTAAGTGAATCTATGCTGTAGCATATACCAGGATTTTTTTTTAAAGATTTATTTTTTATTTATACATACAAGCTGGGGTACAGGCCAGAGGTGTGGGGCAGCGAGAGGGTTCACCAGAGACAGAGCAGGGAGCAGAACAGGCCGATCAGAAATACACTGCTGAGGGGAGCAGCAGGCAAGGCAGGAGAGGTCTGCCGCACCATGTGGGATTCTCCCTGGCCGGGCGTCAAACTTGTATTGCCGCTGCCAACAGCTCCACAGCGCAGCGCTTAACCGCAGCGCCACCGGGGAGGCCCAGCATATACCAGGATTTCCTTCCTTTTTAAAGGCTGAATAATATTCCACTGTAGTCATGAGCCATATTTTGTTAATCCATTCATCCATCAATGGACACATGGGTTGCTTCCACCTTTTAGCTATTGTGAATAATGGTGTTATGAACATGGCTGTACAAATATCTTTTGTGATGCAACTTCAGTTCTTTTGGGCATGTACCTAGAAGTGGAGTTGCTGGAACTAAGTGATTTTTTTAATCACTTATTAGTTTGTGCTTTGCTTGTTTCTTTGGGTACTTCAAATTGTTATCAGCTCCCCAATTGTCACCATGTTTTAGTTATCTGCATCACATTATGACCCCCAGCTCCCATCATATCCCCACTTTCTTGTCTACAAAGCTTACATTTCCCATCATGAAAAGCACTTTCTTGCATATTCTCTCACTCCCCTGGAGGACATCAACCCAATTTTTATCCCACATCAATTTTCAGTTTCCTTACCAAATTTTCAGCTCTCCTTGGCAGACTAAACTATTTAAAAACTTTTGGGGGTCTCCAGAGATCCCATGCTCTTCTGGGTTCCTCCTGTTGCACCATTGGGCCTTTTCTATCTTTGATGATTCTTCATCTTTTATCTTATCTCTTATTGTTGAGCCTCATTCTTCAGATTTTTTTCAGTCTATACATTCTTTATGAAATTATTTTCTTTTTAATTTTTTTTTACATACAAGCTGGGGTACAGGCCAGAGGCGTGGGGTGGCAAGAGGGTTCACCAGAGACAGAGTGGGGAGCAGAACAGGCAGATCAGAAGTACACTGCTGAGGGGAGAAGTGGGTGAGGCAGGAGAGTTCTGCCGCACCATGTGGGAATCTCCCCGGCTGGGTGTCGAACTCGCGTCGCCGCTGCCGACAGCTCCACAGCGCAGCGCTCAACTGCTGCACCACCGGGGAGGCCCTCTTTATGAAATTCTTTTCTATCCCAGTGCTTTCGTGGCTTCTAAATGCTGGTGAGAATCAAATTTATATTCAATCCAGTTTCCTTCATTGAACTTCAGATTTATATATCTTCTGCCTACTTACCATCTCCTGGATGTCAAATAAGCATCTCAAACTTGTGATATCTAAAATAGAATTATCTGCTTTTTCATCTAAACCTCTTGCCTCCACCCCCCAGTTATGTCTTTTTCAGCAAATGGCACCCCTTTCATATAACTGTTTAGGCCTAGAATCTAGGAGTTGTCCTTTATACCTGTTTCTTCTTCATATCCCACATTCAGTTGCTCAGCAATTACTGTTGGCTTCATCTTCAATATAAACCCTAAACATGACCACTTTTAACTTCCCCTACTACCACCATTCCAACCTGAGCCCTCAGCAGCTACAACTTTCTAATTGGTCTCATGCTTCCTCTCTTATATTTTAGAAGTTCATCCTCATGTAAAAATTCTATTTATTATTTAAAATGTAAGTCATGCTTCTGTTCATTTCTGTTATTTATTTATTTTTAAGATTTATTTTATTTATGCATACACGAGCTAGGGTGTCAGCCAGAGGTGCGGGGCGGGGTGGGTGGTGGTGGTGAAGGATTCACTAGAGACAGAGTCGGGAGCAGAATAGATGGATCTACTGAGATATACTGCTGAGGGGAGCAGCGGGTGAGATAGGAGAGGTCTGCTGTGCCATTTGGGAAGCTCCCTGACTGGGGATCGAACGTGTGCTGCAGTGGCTGGGTGCCCATAGCTTCATAGGCTGAGACTTAACCCCTTGGGCCACCAGGGAGGCCCCCACCTTTTCTGTTTTCTCTCACTCTTTGAATTTCTTTATGATGGCAATTTTGAACACTGTATCCAGTAGGAAGAAAAAATCTTCCATGTCTCTGTTGATTTATGGAGAGTTGTTCTCTCTGTTTAGTGAAATATTCCCCTGTGGAATCAAGATGCTGTATGTTATATTTTTGTCTATTATTAGCTTTCTAGATTGTGATGTGTTCAAGTGTCTTATGGCTGAAGAACTTCCCCTTTTCTAGTAGATGGTGTTGTAAGACAGGGAGAACTAATCTGTAGCTGCCTTTTCTTGGGTTGGGGAGGGATTTGAAGTGGTCCAATTATCAGTAAAAGTGGTGTGTGAGGTCAGTTTCTGCCTGTGGTACTATTGTTAGTCCTCCTTTCTGGGTTTCCAGACATGAGTCTCTGCTGTCTGTGGGATGGGACCTCTGTGCAACTTCCCTGAGCTTTCAGCACACCCCACTATATCAGCTTGAGTCCCACGGTGAATTTGAGAAGAGCGATGCCCTTCTGCCTATTCTTCTCTTCACTGGAGACCTTGCTCAACTGGCACATCTCAGCACTTTCACACATATTTCCCCTCAGGTTGATCCCAAACAGCTCTCAGCCCACCAGGATGGTCTTATCAGGGGAGCATTGGTTTGAATTACTGTTTATACCTTGGCCACTGTCTCCAATTGCCCCTTGCATCCCACCATTTTTGTATAGGGAAAAATTTCCTCAGCATCTCTTCTGTTGTGTACAGTTGTTCTCCCAAGTCCAAAAGATGCTCCAGTTTTGCCCCAAATCACAGGATTCTCTGAGTACAGTGCCCTCCAGACAATCTCAGATCATCTTCCTGGAAGTGGGGAATTGTGTCTGATATCATCTTCCCTTTTCCCATAAAACAGAATTTTCATAGTTTCAGTTTAATTGAATCATTAAGAAGAAATCAATTCGCGTAGAGATTGCTTTAGTTTCTTCTAACACTAGTGACTATTGGTTTCTGGTTTACAGATGATCTTAAGCTTAAAATCCAAATGGAGCTGAGCTAACATATTTGAATACAAAAGGGAATAGATGAGACTCTAAGAAAGTGAGTTTGTTTACATATTCAGTTTGGGACCCATCTCTCTCTTTACAGTAATTTGAATTTTACTAAAAGGTATCAAAAAATCAGAAGCACAATGTGGGAAGGAAATTTGAAATTTTTTAAAAAGTCTGTAGCTACTAAATCCCAGGTAATGTGAATGCTTAGTTCATTTTCATGGCTATGTTCTAGGTTGGGTGTTATTACCCCTGTTGGAGATAAAGAAATTGAGAATTAGAGAATTATGTACTTACCATGTGCCACACTGAAAGCCAGAACTGGATTCCACCCCTCACCTTACTCACTCCCAAGACCATATTCTTTCATCTGCTTACACTGTCTCCCATGGGGAAAACCAGAGTGAGAATCTCTTAGGTATATTTGAATTATTTTTATGGGTTATCAAAACTCCAATTTAAAAATGAAATTGAATTTTTGCATCTAGAAATGCCACAGCAGGGATCTCTAACCCAAGAGATGGAATTAGCTGATGAACCATGAATGGGGGAAGGAAGTGTTGATTCATTTTGAAAAAACGTTGTCTACTAACTGCGTTTGCACAGTCGCCACCCCAGGCAGAACACTGTGCTGTGCAAAGTGGGTTAAAAGGAAAAGGGAAGGCTCCTGCTCTGAGCAATTTCTGATAACATCAGGCCACCATAAGAGGTTTGCTATGTGCCAGTTGTGTTTACCACCCGCCAGCTCCATGCTGCTGTGCATTACCCCCTATTTATACGCGAAGGTATGCAGGGCACTCAGGGTTGCTGGTGGGTGTGTTATAGATATGCTGCTGAAAGCCAGGTGCACCAGCTCCTGTCCACTTGGAACACAGAGTAGAAATGAAACAACTGGGGCTAAAACCATTTAAAATAACATCACTTACTCTCAGTAATAAGAGAGCTGAGAAAGTTCCAGTAGGTGGAGAAAAGAAGTGGGATTAATACCATAGCAGACAATTGTCAGAGGTGACTTTTTTTTCTTTTAAAATTCTTTAAAATTTACTAATTTCTGTTTTTTTATGTTATTCCAAATTGGTGAAATGTATTTTATTATCTCACTATATGGCCCTTGTAGCCACGAGGATAGGTCAGGTTATTCTGTGATTACCAGAGTCCTAAATCTTAGTGGCTTAAAACAACAAAATTCTTTTCTCCTCACACTGTGTCCCTGTCACCTGTTGGTGGGAAGCCCATTTCATGTGTCATCCTCACTCTGGGGTGCGGGTTGCGACAGAAAGGAAAGAGAGCTCAGGAGAGTCACTCTTCATTCCCACCTCCAGCCCATGGCCTTTGCCAACTGCTGGGTTCCACCCAAACACAGGGTAATAGGAAACAAAGAGATCTAGAAACATCCCATGAGCAAACGTATGACTACCACAGGCCTGGAGTTCGGGTGAAGGTGCCACGAGGGGAAAATATTATGCATCTTGAATGTAAAGATATCTAGTAAGGTTGTATTCTAAGTAATTACACTTATGGAAAATAGGATAAAATTCTGATTAAATGTGTAATGGCTATATTTAATTAAAATTTTTTTCGTTGATAATTCAAAAGTGATTTTTATTTTAATTTTTTTATTGTTAGCATATAAAAAATTAATAATACTTTAATATCATTAATTATTCATCATATTTATCTGATTTTCTCGTGTTTTTTCCGAGTGATTTGAGCTGGGATTCAAAGAATTCTGTACAGTATTTGGTTGATAGGCCTTTCAGTCTCCATTACTCTCCCCTCCTTTTTAAAAAAATTTATATATTTTTATTTATATCTTTTACATTATTGTGTATTCCCCATGGGTTACCCACCACCAATTCACCCGTGAACTGTCACCATAGTCCCTTGTTCTTTTAAAAGTGATATTTAGTAATCATTTTGCTCTTCATTCAATTTTAGTTTTAGATCATGTACCAGTTCTAGGCTTGTCTGTAGAGAGTAGCCCCCGTGGAAGACAGGGCTGTAAATCAGCAGGACAACAGGACTGTCTCTGATCAGCTCAAAGGAACGTCCATTAAAAGCTTTTTATTAACTCTGATTTCAAGTACACGGAGTAAAACAAAACAACCTCTCTCTCTAAATTAGAATGCTTTCAATTCTTTGCTGTTCTTTCTGGTTCTCAAAATTTGAACATTCCAGAACTACCTTAAACCAATTTAATTGAAAAAATCAACATTTTTGACATACAATTAATGTTCATATTTAAATTAGAAATGTGCCATCTGGCATGTTCTTAAAGGGAAAAATATATAAATAAGTAATGGTCTAATGTCAAAATTGCTGAAAGTTTGGGAGTTCTTGGAACAGATAAACAACAGCTGGATATACAGACTAATCCAAAAGGAGATACAGGGGTGTGGGCTTAAAAAGGATTCAATGAAACCAAAAAGCTGTTCTTTAAGTGGGATTTTAAGTTCATAGATCAGAAAGTTTCCAATTGAAAAAACATTACATTTAAACCTGGCCATCCAGTGAATAACAAAAATTGTCACTAATTTGGGATTTCAGCTCTTTTGTTGGGAATTATGTTAAGAAATAAATTTGGGGCCTCCCTGGTGGCACAGCAGTTAGGCGCTGCGCTGTGGAGTTGTCCTCGCAGAGGCGACGCAAGTTCAATATCCAGCAGGGGAGATTTCCACATGGTGCTGCAGACCTTTTCTGCCTCGCCCGCTGCTCCCCTCAGCAGTGTGTTTCTGTCGATCTGCCTGTTCTGCTCCCCACTCTGTCTCTGGTGAACCCTCTCACCGCCCCACACCTCTGGTCTGTACCCCAGCTTATATGCATAAATAAATAAATCTTAAAAAAAAAAGAAATTCAGCAAAATCCTAAGAGAGAAATGTAATCCTTAAGAAAATAATAGTAATTTGCCAGAGTTAGGTTTGACAACAATAAGGTACTAGTGACAAAAAAAAAATGCTATTAACCAATAATAACAGAAAAACAAACTAACTGTAGATTTCATAGGAGAAAAATGAGATTTGAAGAGTGAAGACAAAAAGGAAACAACAGAAACTTTGTAATTGGAATGAACTACTCTTTAGGACTTAAAAATAGTGAGAGTGAAGCACAAGCTTGATTTCAAGTCATTAAACTTTTAAAAAGCATCGCTGAATGTTGGACATGCCACAATATGGAAAAACAAACTTCAAAATAAGCTCCTTCAGCAGTCTTCCCCCATCACTAGGACCTAAATTCCAAGAACCCCAGTGGATGCCGGAAACCTCAGATTATAGTAGATTGTATATCTGCTGTGTGTTCTCCTACATATAAATACATACCTAGTGATCAAATTTAATTTATAAAAAGGCACAGTATGAGATTAACCAACAATAACAAATAATAAAATAGAACAATTGTAACGATACTATAATAAATAGTATGTGCATGTGGTCTCTCAAAATGTAATAGTATTAGACTGCTGATACTATTGACTGTGGATAACTGAAACCATAGAAGGCAAAACTGCAGAGAAGTGAGGATACTGCTGTCTAAACCAGTTGAAATGCGCAAGGCAGAATTCATCACAGCCTATGACAGCACTTTGACAGTTCTCAGGGACACCACAGAGAAGTGACTTACTGCCTTGCTCCACTACAGGGCTTCACCCTTTGCCAGCAAAGGGGATGTAGCTGTGATGGCATCCTACGTTTGTTTTTTTCATAACAGAAAGATGGCTGAATCAAAAATAATAATGTCTAGGCTGACCATGGAGTTTTAATTTCTCACAAGTGAGCATTTATTTAGCTAACAGACAAGGTCACCCAACATTTAAGTGCCTTCTTTACCATGGGAAAGAAAGCTTTATAATGTTGGTTATTTCCTGAAAATTTTATTTGTGGCAGAATTGTCACAAATATCACAAATCCTCTATTTTACTGTTGAAGACATGGGTTTCTGAGCAGCTAAGTACTTTACCTAGGGCCATATGGCCAGTAACTAGCAGACCCTGAATTTGAACCCACAGTTATGTGATGCCCTCAAGCTGCATTTTTCTAAAATGGATTTTATTCCCCAACTCAAGGGGTTTCAGATTTTTGGAAGCTGGTTTGCATGTGGAACTCACTGGATTCCCTGGCAATGTCTACAAGAGCTGTTCATCACCCTTAAATAAATTAACAGCTGCTGCTCCTACCTCCAGTGTAAACCATATAGAGTTACCCTGTAAAAAGCAGCTCCTTTGCAAATCTATGCCAGTAATAAGGACATTGTCCTTTGTGACTTTTCAATGGGGGTCCTGTTTGGTTTGTTTTTCCTATCTTGGTTGGCCTCTCAATTTGGGAGGTGCTTCTAGAAACTCCTCTCCAAACCTCTCAAGAAAATTTTGCACATTTTACCACATTTAGTGACCAACCCACCAGTGGTTTTAACTTTTGGTGGGGGGGTGTGTGTGTGTGCCACTTTCCCTAGGTGCTGCATAAAGCAATCCCCGTGGGGATTGGTACCCCCATGGGGTACACCATGGAGCCAGAATGGGATTAATAAGGTTTAATTGAGGCCCCTGAGTTCAGGATCCCTCCAGAAGCATCGTGTTCATGTGGTACTGGTTTTAGTAAAATTAATAAAAGTAAGATATTTCTCTTATAGTTTTTTAGGACCATCATATATTTCTCTTCTGACTTCTCTTGGAGATACTAAAACTCAATTTGGGTGACCCTGGAGTGGTCAGAGGCAATACTGGGGTCCTGCTAAGGGGAAGCTGAGTTGGAGATATATTTAGGGGAGGTTTAGTGAGACATATTCATGTAGTGCAAAGTTTCTTTATAGATGAGCTGCTGACTCCGGTGCAGGAAGGCTTTTCAGGAACACGTTCCTGTCCACTGGGGCTACTTGCCTGGTATCGTGGAGGGCCGGAGGCTGGCTGTGACAGGACCCCTCCAATGTACCGGTGTTGCAAGAAGATAGGGTGGGGCAGAAGAGTGAGTGAAGCCTGAAACTGGTCTATGGAAAAATATTATGGTGATGGGTCAGCCAATTCATAAACAGATGATATTATTTTTATGGATTTTCAAATACTTGTGTATTTGTCAGCTTTTAAGGATGGTATTAGTTGTGATATTTCTCATTCAAAGTAATTGTTTTGGGGCTACATTTTGCATTTGTGATTTTGTGTTCTTTTTCTAAAAGAAAACTCCCCCCCGGATTGCATAAGTTTCAGGCCCCTATTCCTTACAGTTGGTGGAAATCTCCCGATGCTGTTGCTCCAGAGTTTCCCAAAGTGAATTTCATGAACACTAGCAACGATGTTCTGTGCCAACATACCTTCTTAATTTGTACAGATGTAACCAGATTTTTAAGTAAGGTAAGAACAGAGAAACTAAAACATCACTTAAATTATCGAGGTCTGATCTTCTTGGAGCTAGGGGGATCAGGGCTTTGGCCAGCTGGCAGGTGATGGTTGCTTGTGGAGCAGGTGGTGTCAGGGCAGGCCTGGGCAGGTGGGCCAGCGTGTGTGTGGCTCTTCGGGCTGGTGGATCTAAGGATATGGACCAGGGGGCGGCAGAGTCCCTTTTAATTTCTTTTTTTTTAAAAAAGATTTATTTATTTTTGTATACAAGCTGGGGTACAGACCAGAGGCATGGGGCAGCGAGAGGGTTCACCAGAGACAGAGTGGGGAGCAGCACAGGCAGAGCGACGGAAATACACTGCTGAGGGGAGCAGCGGGCGAAGCAGAAAAGGTCTGCAGCGCCATGTGGGAATCTCCCTGGCCGGGCATCGAACTCACGTCGCCGCTGCCAGCAGCTCCACAGCGCAGCGCTTAACTGCTGCGCCACCAGGGAGGCCCTTAATTTCTTTTTTTTAAGAACACAGAATGCTCTCCTCAGAGAATCTGACATTAAGGGTCAACCTAAAAATATCAACAATGGGCTAATTCTGGGAGGTTGATTTAGAAGAGATTTTCATTTTTTTCTTTTACATCTGCATGTAAAATGACCATTTATTTGATCTGATATTTCTGTAAATGGAATGTATTAATATTAAAAAGAAAAACATTTGAAGGCCCTTTCTTCCACTGTACTCACAATCTTGTGTGTGTGTGTGTGTGTGAGAGAGAGATAGAGAGATGTGTGAGAGAGATAGAGAGAGAGATCATTTTCTATCTCTCCTTTTTTCCTTTCTTTCTCCCCCTTTAATTTAGAATAAATGCATAAATGTTTACTAGCATTTCAATAACTCTTTGAGAACTTCAAATGCTTTATGCTCTATTCCATACCTTTTAAATCTGTGCAAGATCCAAATTTTTGATTTGCAAAAAATTGTAAGATAGGAAACAATTCTCTTTGAGTTTTACTTTTTGTGTGTGAGTGTGCAATATAGATGCAAAAGGGAGAATTCATGAGTAAATTACCAATTAGTTTTTTGAGAACTGAAGAACACTGAAGCAGAAATTAGGACAGAAATTAGGATACAATTGTCTGTCTATACTATTGGCATTTAAGACACAAAACTGCAGAATTTTATAATTGTGGAGAAAAATCTAAAATTTATTCTGTCTGTGATGATTCTCTTACCAGATTGATATTTTTATGGAAGTTGAGGAGAGGTGGTTTGATAGCTTTTAAGACCTTGCTGTTTTTCTAATATATGATTAGGTCAACTCAGGACAGTGCCAACCCAGGATCGAACTTCCTCTGGGCTAAAAACATCAGCGTGGAGCAGGCATATAGTATGCTGCTACATCACTAGTTCTTTTAAAGACAGGGGTGTTTAGAGTAAAAATAGAATAATTCACTCAAATGTGAATTCCATGTATATTATAGAGAACAGCTGCTATAAAGCTGTTTCCAGGGTTTTCTTTATTTACTTCCGCTCTTCAGGCTGCCTGGGGCCTTCTTCTGCCCTGGCTCTGTGCCTCAGGACATTCTCATTGCAAGGTCCTTGAAGGCTTTACTAAATGGCTCATTAACACTCTCTGGCTACTCATTAGCAAGTTAGCATTTCTTCCTTTTCTCTAGATGCTCTTGGTCACCTCTATGAGGGACACAGTAGGCATTCAGATGATATTTTGAATGTGTATTCCACAGATATTGTTTTGTAGGTTGGAGGTACTCATTAGACCCCCCTCCCATACTCTCCTTCCCCACTCCTTCTCTCATCCATCCCCACCCTCCAGCTGCGTCTAACGCCCCCAAAGTCCCTTTCCTCTGGGCACTGGATGTTTTGAGACTGGGCATTGTGCATCCTGATTTCTTAAAGGAGCTGTATCAGTTTGCAACAAAACCAAATACTAGTTAAAGGAAATGAAGTCATTTTGTGAAACTTGACAGTGACCTCTATTTTTCTTTCATTCTTTGAGTATTAGTATATAAACAGGAACTTCAAAGAAACTATTATTTTCAATGCAACTTTGGGTAATGCTCAGCATGAAGGGTTTGGATTATTGTGCCATTAAATGAGCTAAAATGTAGATAAATTCTAATATAGTGCCTGGTACATAGCTGACACTGCAGGAGTAATGCATCTCCTTCCTTTTGTCAAAATGGTCCAGTTACATTTGTAGCTCTGTTACAGTGTCTCGCTCTGCTCCATAAAGAATCACTAAGAACTTAATGAGATGTGTTTCCTTGATGCCATGGGCTGTGTCAACACAATGTTAAACATTGTGACAATTTTTGACTGCATTGAGTTAACTGACTGAATGTTTTGAAGTATTGACACAGCAGCTAAAGGAGTGAGAAATGCAGTCAAGCCAGCTATTTGGTATGATGAAAATGGCAACTATTTCAAAAATAAAACTAGAGTAGAAATGTGGAAGTGAGTGGAAGTTTCAGGTAGCCACAGGGTCATTGGAAAGTACTTGCCAAAAGACCTATCCTAGGAGCCAGACACAGAAATGAAAATCTGAAGATATCTCTGGGTCACCCAATAGGCAAAGCAAAGCTGAAGGACCATGCAATTTCACCTCTTTTACCAAAGCCTCCTTAATTTATATCCAAGAGCAGAAGGAGAAAATGGGAAGTTCCACAAATTCCTGAGATATGATGGGCTATAGTCAGCTCATTCTGTCCTCTCAGCCACTGTGTGCCTTTTGCTTCTTCCTCTGATGACTTTGAGGATGAGTAGGAGGTTATCCAGAGACAGATGCCTCCAAATGTGCTAAATGTTGAAACTCTTTGCCAGGAAAATTGGGGCAAGGATGGCACTAATTGTAAAACATTTGTTCTCATTTATTCAATGACTTTTCTTAAAAGAATAAAAAAACTTTTGTTTTACAAAGTTTTGTTTTATAAATATATGTAAATCTACAGGTTGCTAGATACACATATTACATGCAAACATAAAATCAATAGTATATTCAGTATTATCTGCAATATATGTGTGATATGTATATAATGTTATATAAACAGTAGGTGTACGTATTATCTCTACAGCTGAATATAGACTGTATATGTCATAGGTTCATATTCAGTGTTATGTAAAGAGATAATACTATGTACATGTTACGTCTAATATATAATAATATATGTAAAACATGCATAATGTTGGGCGGGGTGAGAATTTAATGATTTTTATCTCTGAAATGTACTCACTAGCATGGATAATGGATAACCTTACATAAGAGCAACTGCACTTCACGGTAACTTGGCAGGTCATTTCTGACCAGTGGGAAATTCTGTGCCTCCCTAACGACATCAGGGAATGGACGAAGCTAACAAAGCAGGTTGGTTTTCAACACAATAGCTGATAGGCTGGAGATCCATTTCTAGCAACAGTATCTCCCTTGGAAATGGTCAACTTAGTGGACACAATCAACATCTGACACAACAACATTTGACCTGAACAAAAGAACTCTGACAGATTTTTGAAGTTGCTATAACTGGGTTTGGCATCGTTATGTGAGAGGCGCTGGCTTTCCTGATCAGGGAAGCAAGCCTTTGAGAGGGGCCAGTTCAGGTCAGACTGGATCAAGGGTTTTGACTGAACACATCCATCATCTCAGTAAAATCACTATTTTGGCTGCTTTTTCATTCCAGGACTTTCTCTCCTTACGTGGCATTGATATGAATGATCAAATCACTTTGTACAGACATAGACTGAGATTTAGTCTATCACCCACTTCCCCTTGTGACCTTTATTCCCACTTAATCTGTGACACACAACTCATGTCACAGAAAACCTGACTGAGGTAATGGATCATGGTTTGCTATGGGGTCTTTTTGCCACAATATTTTATAGTGTTTTCAAAGAACCTAGAAGGCAAACTTGAAACAATAAGAGCAACCTCACTAAAATGAGCTCCTGCTGGCTAGGATAGCTATAAATGTCAAACTACAGGATTTTAAAGACTTACAGTAGCTTATACATAGCTTGTACATTTATAAGCATTATTGAGTTGGAAGATAATGACAGTCACATGTTGAGAATAGAATATGACATCTTAATGTATGTTCTTCCTCCCTGTAAGTCTCCAGAGTCCAATTATTGCCACTTAAAAATGCAGCATTTCAGTACATGACTATGGAACCAAGGGGAATAATTAATACTAAGGTTTTTTAATCTATTTACAGCCCTCACAAAACACAGAGTAATAGGAAGAAAACATTCTTGACAGAGACATTTAACTGTATAATTTTCACTTTGAAATTCTGTTTTTAAAAATCTAAGTATTTCTACTTAAAAATTTGCCTGCCATGTTATACCAGCGAATGTTGGTTTTATTTCCATGTTTTAGGATACTGTTGTCCAATCCTTTAGAAGTGTATGTATTGTGCTGCAAGGGACTATGGTGATGGTTCACAGATGCATTGGTGTTGGGAAACCTATGGGGGATACACAATAATGTAAAGGATATAAATTAAACAACAACAAAAAAAGAAGTATATGTATTGTGCTGAAGAACCTGGTTTTATCAGTTAGAATGTTTTTCATATAGGAAAAGCAAAGTCCAAGTCGTGATCTTAAACAACCAGAGGATAGCTTTCAGGTCAGCATAGCCAGGTGTGGGTCTGGGGTGTTTTTGAAATTCCATCTTCGGTCTCCTTGTTCAGGTCTTGGTTTCATTCTCAGGCTGCTTTCCCTGTCCTGACAGAGACGCTGTTTTGACTCTACACCGCTAATCATGGCAGGCAAGAAAAGACAGATGTACCTGTTGAGAATGTGTTATGTTGGAAAAAATAGAGGGAGGAGGAAGAAGGGGGAGAGAGAAAGAAACAAAGAGTAAGCCACATAGTTATGGCTTCCAGAGGTCCAGCTGGCAGTCGTTAGTGTACCTTAAGAAATCTGAGCTGGGGTAAGACATGGCGTTGGCACAGCAGCGAAGCCCTGTCAACACTGCCTGGATCGATCCCCGTTGTAGCCATCCGTTTGCTCCTCCATCTTGGACCTGTCCGATGCTTGCCACCTCACGGTTCTGACATGGCTATCTGTGACTTACATCTGTGTTCCAGGAAGTCACCTCTACCCACGTGTATTAGGAGAAAGAGAAAACTTTACTGGAAGCCACACCGGACACACCTGTGTTTACTGGCTACTGACAGTAGTAGGTCGTTTGGTGATGGAGTGAACAGGCTTCTGTTTTCCTATGCAGTGTCCATTTTTCCTTCTTATCAGGAGAACTTTGATTTTGTTTTTTCAGAGAGACAGCATGGTCATTAAAAAAGTATACATCTCCTTGCCCTAGTGTTTCCTGATTTAGTCAAAGCAAGTAAAAATAAACAAATAAACAAAAACAGGATGACCAGCATGAGACATTCATACTTACACAAAAAATTATTTTCTGAAATTTGGTTTTAATGGAATGTCTTGTCTTGTATCTAGAAACCTTATCCAGGCTTCCTTGAAGGTTGTGTGGCTATGAAAGAGGCAGACTGCTAGATGCAGCTTCCAGAAAACCTTTTTTTTAAAGGACAAAACTTGTCAGATGCTGGAGCACAAAGGAAATCATCCCATAGCCCTATGGGTTCTTCTAGTCTGGCGAATAATCAAAGAAACATCAGACATATTGAGAAGAGAAAAAAATGTAGTTTAATAATATATATATACCTCCTCTATACATGGGACATACTTGGGTTGAATAATTCTGTGTGGCTTCAGCTATCATCTTAAATTCCTTAGCTAAGACAAGGGAGTCTAGGGGAAGAAAGGGAAGTTTAGTTAGGAGCTTACCAAAGAATGTAGACAAATACACGCAGATTTCAGTTCTGCCTTCATCACTGAAAAGAAATAAGGTGATGAGATCTTCCCAAAATAGTGAGGAGATGCCCATGTATAGTATAGACAGATTTTCTTTGCACATGTAAATGTCTTTGCCCAGCCTTCAGATCTCCTCCTATAAAATAAATTTCTTGCCAAAAAAAAGGATATTTTGGGGTGGGAGATTTTTACTCCTCCACACAAGAAATAAAGAAGAGAAACCTTGAATAGCTCTGAATTGCTTACCCCCAGATTCCTTGTTATATAAAAACAAACAAATAAAACCCATGTTTGGCCAAGTCATTTTAGTTCAGAATCAGTTACATGCTGCCAAATGCAGTTCTAACTGATGCAGTTACACTTGCCGAAGGACTGAAGGAGAGACCAGCTATTGTGTTTTCTTTTATGCCACACAACTGGTCCATACTTGCCAGTCTCCCTGCAGTTAGGCGGGACCATAGGCTGAGCTGTGGACAGTGGAGTGTGAGTGAGTGTTAAGCAGCTTCCGGACTTGCCTCCCTGCTCCTGCCCTCCCTACAGTAGCTGCAGAACAGGCGGCCTTAGAGAATAGTGGAGATACTGGACAAAAGCAGCCTGGATCCATGATGACTTTATGGAGTAGGCCCCTCCCTGTGCTGTCCCTTGTTGTACTGGAATGGGAGCAAGTGACACACTTTTTCTGATTCACCAAGCCTCTGAGGAGGTGGGCTCAACCAAGTCAACAACCTGTCATAAGACTGATTGCTTCAGGCCTGGAATTTCAAGCAAGAATTCTGAGGTCACATATATCCTGCCCACCTCTTAATCAGTAGAATGGAATGTGATGATTGGCTTAAACAAACTATGGTGCATTTCTGGAACTGGGGCTGGAGCCAACCCTTTGAGGTACATGGTCAGTCAGGGGCCCAGCAGGAAATAATAATTTGAGGAGATCTTGATGAAGTGACTATTTGCAAAGAGGGGAAGAGTATAGGGAATCCCTAAGAGTGCAGTGCCCTGTGGCCTTAGCATTCCCAGGTCTGCAGGGTAGGTTGATGGATGGCTTCCAGAACCTAGACATAGATGAGCCCTTGGTGCAGATAAGCTGTGGGAAGAGGTCTACTTTTCTAATCCTATGCATTTAGGCTGGGAGAAGTAACCAGCCTACATGGAAGATCCAGAAGGAGCAACTACCGTGGCCTTACCCTTCTGCTTCTGATTTCTTGCAGGGGCTCCCATTGGTCAACCCTGCTAGAAACCCATAGTCATGAGCACCCATGAAGGTCAGGCTCCAAGACAAAGCATGGTGGGGAAGGGAGGAGAGCGGAAGTGGAGGGGGCATCCAGCACAGGCCATCGGAGTGAGATGTCCACCCTCAAGCCAAATCTGCGTTCTGTTAGGTGATAGAAGGGGCACTTAGTGGGGAACAACACATAGCTTCCACTTAATTGGTTACATTTCAGGCCCTGGGAATGAAAAACATGACTATAACTTATTTGTGAGATACAAATCTTTTGGCCATATGACAAATATATTGAAGGAATGAGGTCTGAATTTTCACTAACATGATAAATTTCAAGTTTTGTAAGATGTCAAATAAATTCTTCTTCTTCTTCTTCTTCTTCTTCTTCTTCTTCTTCTTCTTCTTCTTCTTCTTCTTCTTCTTCTTCTTCTTCTTCTTCTTCTTCTTCTTCTTCTTCTTCTTCTTCTTCTTCTTCTTCTTCTTCTTCTTCTTCTTCTTCTTATTGTTATTATTATTATTATTATTATACTATTATCATTATTTTTGCAGGGCATGAAATGCAATCGAACAACTTATTTATCAAAGCATTAGAGTTGCCAGCACAACGGAATTTAATTTAGTAGAGTTCGATTTACACATTTACTTTAATTCTTCTGCCATAGTTCTTTCTTTAATTCTGTCTCTTCAGGATTTGAAAGTGTTCCTGCTAAGAGCAATTATGATACCGGTACTATCCACTGCTTTATTAATATTTTTATATAACCCAATGCCTGTTTTATTGGCCAGGACTTTTTGATCTCTTGTAATTGGTTTTTTTCCAGGACATCTTGTTGCAGCTGATGCTGAAGACAATCTTAGGTTTGTACTTTTAGTACTGAATGAATTCCCATATTGATTCACACTTGATGGTTAATTGTTCATGCATAATCTTAGCATTATTTTTATGCCTGCTGATATTAATCATATCAGCCCTAGCAGTGCATTGTTAAATTATATGTTAAATTGTTTTGAAGATTCTCATATATCTTCTCCTATGGAGCTTTCTTTAACTGCATATTTATGAAATTTTTAGTGATAATCACACTTTCCTACACTATAATATCCCTGTGAATTAGGTAGATCATGTGTTATTATTGTGTAAAATTTGATAAATAATTAATGTTTATTATAGTACGCTCATAAATACACCTATATATGATACAAATGAAAATTGTCTTTTTTCCACTAACCAGGTGTAACTTTGATTAATAGATTGTTATATATTCTTTCAGAATTTTCTAAGATTTATATATTTTTCTCACAAAATTGGGATCCCACTGAATATACTGTACTGTTCTCTTGTTTTTTTACTCACATCATGACTTTTTTGTATTAAAATATGTACTTATGCAATATCAGTCTTAAAATGCTGTGAAGTATTTCTCTTCAGATATGTTGTAATTTAAAGTACTCACTTGATTTTTGGTTTATTTTAATTTTTTTTGCTATTATACACAATGCCTCGAAAAAATTGTGTGTTCATTTTTGAACACTTACTCTATTATCTCCTTAGGACGGTTCAGTAGAATTAGAACTGCTTGGCAGTTCTTGGGAAACAAAATGTTCAGGCTTTTAATACTTACTTGGTACACAGATATTATAACTTTATTTTGCAAAAAATATTCCTTCAGCATCATCTACTAATTTGCCTTATTTCAAGACTGGATATTGGATCAGGTCTCTACCCTTATGAACTCACTGAACCACAATTTCTTCTTTTCTTCAAATACAGTCAGATGGGGGGTTAGGGCTTCAACATCAGAATTTTGCAGGGAAACATTCAGTCCATTAGAGAGGATGGGTACACTGGTTTCTCACCTGTCAGTAGAAATAACTCTAAGACTTGTTCTATGTCATCTGCCAGGTATAGACCCTCTGGTGCTTACTTGGGTAATCTGTTTACTGTGGCACCCTATTTGGCTTTCCTCTGGTCTCCAACTGCTTGACAAGCATTTTTGGACATCATGTCCCAAATAAACACTTGTCTTTAAATTCTCATCTTAGGATCTGCTTCTGGATAACCCAGCTTATAGATAGTTTGGGCCGATATTTTTATTCCTCAAAAAAATATATTGCTGTTGTCATTGGGGAAAGAGATCCTGCATTGTTTCTGCCTCTTGTGATGTGTGCGTTAGTGTGTGTGTGTGTGTGTATTAACTGTCAGCACATTGGCTGGCTGTAAGGTCAGCCTAGAACAGCAAATATCTGGCGCAGTCAACAGAGTTTTCAGGCTGTCAAGCCCAGGAAGGAGGTTCAAATACTAGCCAGTCAAGAACTATTTTTTTTTCCCAAGGGATCATCTATGTGTTTTTGCTGGGTTACTATAAATTTCAGTAAGGAAACAGGTTGTATTCAGACCTGTTATAAGGGCCATTGTTAGCATATAAAATACTGATGCTATTTTCTCCTTCTTTATTATTCAGCCCTACTCTTCTATTTCAATTACAGAAGGAGTAAAAGGCATTTGCTGCAGTTTCACAAATACAGAAAATTACCTACTGACCAATCTTAGGCTAAA
Source organism: Scalopus aquaticus (assembly GCA_004024925.1). Classification (NCBI taxonomy): domain Eukaryota; kingdom Metazoa; phylum Chordata; class Mammalia; order Eulipotyphla; family Talpidae; genus Scalopus; species Scalopus aquaticus. The sequence goes on along the minus strand of PVIJ01017619.1, from coordinate 6,883 downwards.
AGAGAAATGAAGTGAGAAATTCTTCTACCCAGATAAACACCCATGGGGTTTTATTTCGCAAGTTGGAAAACTTTTTTATAAAAGCAATTTCTCAGTCCTTTTTACACTAACTTATATAGATGCTTGTGGATCCTCTAGGGAAAATCCTTAGCTCAGGATTTCAGAAGTTCTCATGTAGAAGCAGTTGGCCACCTGGGCCTGGCTAATGACTGTGCATAGAACATTCTGGGAGAGACAGATTATTTGTAATGAGGGATGAGCACCGTAGCAGTCTTCTGCCTCATCAAGAATCCTGGTTGCAAGAACAAGCAGCATATCAACCAATACAGATTTTTTTTTAAATTGATCTATTTGAATTTTATTGTAGTTCTAGAACACATTTATATTTGGACAAAGTAAATATAATTAATAGCATCTTAAAAAAATATTAATACTCAAGATGATGTTTTCAGAAATTCTACATATAGTAGGCTTCTGCTGAAACTAATTCAGCTATGTTTTCTACTAATAAAGGCCAATACAGATTTTTAAAAGTGCTATAGTAATAAGTTTATTCAGAACTCTCCAAAGGCATAGGAACTTTATTCCCAAGAACCTTATTCCCACTCTTTCAGTGTTAATTTTTAAAATGAATATGTAAATATGCTTTCAATAATTGTTCTGCCAAATCTGCTAACTAATATACCATTTCTTGTCCTAAGGGAGATTTATGGGGTCTGAGTAGAAATTCTTAGGAAGCTAAGTAAATTTCCCTAAATATATATGCACCAAAGATACCATTAATTATTAAAGAGACCATTTTCTATATTTTAATACCTGACAAAAAGGTAATGTCCAAGCTTATGCAAAATGTTTTGATGGTTTTGTCACATGCTTTTCTAGAATGTGGGTGAACTGAGATCACAGAAGATGCAATAGGAATTACCAGAATATCCTTTTGCCCCACAAAAATAGTGATGATAAAAATAGCTAATATTTATATGACATTTTTATAAGCACAATAAAATTAGCTACTATTTATAAGCTTTTGTTCACCTCTATTTATATTCAATCCTTACATTAAAAAATACATTTTGGAATAGTGCAGGTCTTATTCACACACTTTTTCTAATTGCCAATATTACCTGATGTCATTACTAATTACCTGATGTCATGAAATAAACATAGAGGTTGACTCAAGAGAGGAAACTAGCACATTGTGAGGGACTAGAAGATTGTAGAGAGAAGAAAATGAAGTTTGGAAAGCATGGGGTCACAGGGAACTATAGAATATTTTTTGAAATTTGTATGTAAAAGAACCAATATAATTAATTTTCTCAATGTTGACAACAGTTTAAAAACTTATATGACTCTACCAATAATAATTTATGAAGCTGAAAGGAGCTTTTCTAAACTATTAGTAATAAAACAAATTTTTATCAACTATGTAAAAGGAAAACACTGAATTACTTTTGCATTTTCTCTATGAAATGTTATAAAATTGATGCTATCAAAGAATAAACTGTAGGAAAAATGTCTCATGTGTCAGGCAGTTAGTAAGAATATAATTTTTATTGCCAGATTTTGTCACTCTTTGAAATTTGTCATTTGCTATAATTTTTTCCTTTTGAAAATAATTATTCACATTCATATCTACTTTTGTATTTATAATCTTATATTCTTTTACATAAAGAAGTGCTCCAAAAGTATATAAGCATCAAGATTCACAAAACCTGGATCTTCTCCTGCTTCCTATCTGTGAATATAAATGTGTTATTTGTGGCCCAAGGTAAATTCTGATGCACCCAGGGGAGATTCTTTTTAGGTTAGGTCTTTGAAATTCTGCCTCTGAAAGTACAAAGATCAGGGCCTCCCTGGTGGCTCAGGGGTTAAAGTCTCAGTGCTATCAAGCAATCAGCAGCCACTGAGGCCTGAATTGATCCTCAGCCAGGGAGCTGACCCACGTGGCGCAGCAGGCTGCTCCTGCCTTGCTCGCTGCTCCCCTTAGCAGTGTACTTCAGTAGATCTGCCTGTTCTGTTCCCCACTCTGTCTCTGGTGAACCCTCTTACTCCCCGCACCTCTGTCCTCTACCCCAGTTCTTGTATGCATAAATAAATAAAATAAATCTTTAAAAAGATTATAAAGTACAAAATCATACTCTGTTCATATAGTCACCATGACAGAAAATGATGGTTTTTTTTACAACTTACTTAACAGAACCCAACACAGTCAAGGAGTCTAATCCATTCACAAGATGTGGAAGTTGTACATTCTTATTGTGAATTAGGCAGACAGTAGAAGTAATAGCTCCATATCTTGGCACCCTGGCCTTAGCATTTGTCCCTGTTGATATAGCAAACAAATTCTGGGGAAGGAGAGGATGGGCCAACTGCTGAAAAACCGACTTTTGATATCATCTCTATGATCATAGTTTCAGGTCACCAAGTCCCAAGTGACGTTGCGCCTGCCTCCATTGGCCTAAGTATGCTGGTGTCTGTTCTGATTTGTGGATACTCCAGCCATTCCAGGTGTTAAATATTCTGGATGTCTTCTTGGAAACCTCTCTGGAGTCATGGACATTATGAAATTACACTTGGGATCTGTCACTTTACACAACTGGTTTTGACTATACAGTCAATAAATGTACTCAGTTGTCATCACTCAGGTTTCCTGGACAACACATGGTAGGACAGTAAGTTTCTGGGCAGACAGTAGATTGGAGAGAGCTCTTGGGAGCAGCACCCCTGGAGCAATGACGGGTGCAGGATTGGGCTGATGCAGAAATGGCAACACGATGAAGTTGCAGCTGATTCCCTGGGGCGTCTGGAGTGGCCCTTCATTGAGTGTTGTGATGGTATTTGAAGGTGGGGTTTTGGGAAGAGATCGGGTCATGAAGGTAGAACCTTCATCCCATGAGTGGGATTAATGGCCAGAAGAGATCTCAGAGAGAGACCGCACCCCTTTGTGTCCCTGCATTATCAGTCAGTAGATGAAGCTGGTCTCCCTGGGGCATGCTGAGCCACTCCTTCCTTCCAGGGCCCGGGGAGCCTTCCTAGCTCAGAGTTCAGCAAGGTCATATTGTAGCTTGAAATCCTCCTTGGTGGGAGGATATTTTGATAGCTCAGAAAACCAGCCTTACAGTCATCCCCAGCCAGTTGTAGACGATGTCCCAGCATTCCAGAGGGGTATGAGAGTCAAAGATTCTAAGCTGCAATTAGTACAGACTTGGGATTTTTTCATAGATTTGTGATGACCTTTGTTTTTATTTATTACATCTTTCAAGACTGCAAATAAGCTTACAGGTTTTAAAAAATTTCACAATAAAATCAGACTGATCTCTGTTAGGTGTTTGGGGACAAATTTAATGGGCAGGAAACATTAGTTTAATGAGTGGTGTTCACACTGGATTATCAAATAACTGAGAGCTTTCTGGGAATGACAAGGAATGCCCATCTCAGAGCAGGCTTTGGGTGATCTGAAGTGACAGAGGAAGAGCTAAATTACTCTGCACAGGCAAAGAGCCACCTGAGGGCTGGGCTGGCGCCTGGAGGGGAGCGGATGGGAGCCCAGGCAAGCAACATGACAACAGGCAAGGCTCCACATGAGGAACAGAGGGGAGTCTGGTGTAAGAATAAGGGCTTTTAGAATGAAAAATCCTAGTTTTCAGATCGGAGTATTTGGCCGTTCTCTGTTCCTGTGTGACTCATCTCTGTTGGCCCAAACCTGCTCTCCACACCTGCTGCCCTTCCCTTCGTGATGGTGGTGACTGCGGGCAGGAGGGAGTCCAAGCAGTCCCCAGTGTGGTGGGGGAGGGATACAGAAAAGGGGCAGCATGGACAGAGGAAATCCAGGAAAGCAGGGGGGCTCCAGAGGAAGCAGGAGCTTGAGACTGCTAAGGACTGTTTGTGTCTGCCCCCCGCCTTCCAAATTCATATGTTGAATTCTAACCCCCCAGGTGATGCTTATTGGAGGTGGGGCTTTTGGAAATGGATCAGGTCATGGAGTTAGAATCCTCTTGAATGGAATTAGTGTGCAGAAGAGATCTCAGAGAGATCCGCATCCCTTCTGTCATGTGAGGGTATAGTGAGAAAATGGCCACCTATGAGGAATTGGACTCTCACCAGACACCAAATCTGTCAGCATCTTGATCTTGGCCTTTCAGCCTCTCAAAATACAGGAAATAAAGGTTTGTTTTTTAAGGCACTCAGTCCATGGTGAGTTATTATAGCAGCCTGATTAGACTTAGAGAACCAAGAACCTAGGAAAAACGCAAAGTTCTACCACAGCAGTCCCCAACCTCCCCAACCCCCAATAAATCACAGCAATATCAAAAAAGAAGGTCTCTGTGTTTTCCCTTGTTAAAGATTGGGGTTTTATCAAGCTCTCAGAGAATAATGGGACCCCAGCATGCAGAAGAACCTGTGACTTCTGGGCAGCAAATAGCTGTGCAAACAAAAAGCTGGTTCACGGGGAGGGGGAGGGGTGACACAAAACTGGGAGCTGGGATTCTACAGAGGAACACAGTTATACTCCTTATTCTCCACATTTTACTCTAGCCCCTTCTCTGAGTCATTACATAAAAATCTGGGTCGATATTGGAATGCTTCTTTCAGAATTTAGGATTAATTCATCTTTATACTTCATTCCCAAGAAGAACATTTAGACATATTGTAGAACAGCAGTTCTCAACACTGGCTGCCTATCAAAATTACCTGTGGAGGTTTTAAATATACAAATGCTAGCTACACATTCAGAATTTCTGGCAGCAGGGCCTCTGGTATCTGTGTGTTTGAACAACTTCATGGGGATTCTGATGAATGGCCAGGGCTGGGTGCCATAGCTGTAGAAAATCATTTAATAAATTCACAAGAGAAATAACCATTTTTGAAAAGTTGAAGATCAGAATTAAATATGTCATTATTTTAAGAGGAAGCGAAGCCCTCATCATGCTTTTAGTTGGAAGAATGAAACCTATCACAACTGCTAAATAGATATGTGGGAAAATGAAGTAACATTCTGGAAAATTGTACTTTGTGGAAAATGCTGCCATGCATTTCCTTAGCAGGAAAGCTTAGGTGTGTATTAAAGGGATGATAGGTCTATAAAGAAAAAAATATAGGACAAGATGCCAAGTTTTTTAAAGAATGTTAAATTACACTCGTCAACAATTTTTACAAAATTCATGTTACTGAAATAAAATTAGTCATTTCCTATCAATTTTATGTGCTCAACACGAATATGACAGTCAAATTCTAATTTTGGCTGTAGTTTTTTTGTAATATGCAATAAATTGATGTTCACATCATGAAATGCATGCCAATAGTAATAGGCCTACGGTTAATACCTGTAAAAAATCAAGTCATAGACTACTTAGATTTCTTCACTTGTCTCTTGTACAGCTGTTCAGGAATAGAATAGATAGAAGATGGTTTCCATTGTGCAAAAGCACAGGCTTAAGACTCAGTTTCGAAGAGTCTAGAAATAGTCTCCATTCTGTGGGTCATCAGTCATTTCTAAGGCATTCATGAGGCCCTCAATATCGGAACAGAATACCAGAGTACTTTCCTTTCTGAAGAAAGGCTCCAACTGCTGGTGGCACTTTCGATAGAAAGTAATTGTGGCATCTCCTTCTAGAAGATTCCATTGTTGGAGTCTTGATCCTAGCAATTCTGCCTTGTTCTTGGATAAGTCCAAATCACAAACCAGGTCATTTAGTTCTTCCTGTGTTAGTCTGTGTGGGGTTGATGATGCACCACAGTGAAAATCTGGATCACTTCATGCTGATGGAACAGGAGAAGAACAGGTCGGCTCACCCTTGTCCTCATCAGATGAATCAAGAGAATATTCTGCTGGAGGTTCTGGAAAAGGAAGTCCCTCACCATGTGGAACTGGTCTCAGTGCAGACAGAATGTTTGGGTAGACTCTTCTTGGCTTCTTTTGCTTCATTATTCTGCCAGAAAGAATTCATTCTTCAAGCAGAAGTAACAGTCTTTTATGTGGTTGCTTGGCTCTCTCCATACCATGGGGACTGCAAACAGCATTGATGGTCTTTTGCCATTTAACCACTGTGAAAGCTGTGTTGGACATGTAGCACAGCACATATGCGGGGCCCAAGGCTTGTCTTAGTCACCAACCTTGCATCCAAAGTCAAGATGATAAGACTTCTTCACTTGAGAAGTGATACTTTTCTTCTGGTTGGCAAATGTCACTTCCCACAAATAGAGCAGAAATTGTCCATGCTATTAGCACACTTTTGAGGCATTACTGTTCTGTGTTATGCCTAAATGGATAAAATAATAACAGTTCTATGGAACACTGGCTTAAACTGTCTCGCACAAAGTCTGAAATATTTTCAATGCTCAACCTTTCCAACAGGGCTTTATCTAGTGCACTGCTGACGTCAGCTTACTTCAGCAGCCGCCTGGCAGTAGTATTGCATTGCATCAGAAAATGATGCAATCAACTCTAGATGATGTGTGCATGATGGTATTATGCAATATTACATCATTCTAGGCTGATTTAGGATGTTAGTGCAGTCCTACTGGGTAAATTTACATGGTGAAACATATGAATTTTATGAAATATCTTCAAAACAAGAGCTAATTCATGTTCAACACACCAAGATACTACAAATAGGGAGTTTTTAAGTCAGTAATGATCTCACTGTTGACCGTGTTATGTTACTAAAAGAATGGTCAATTGGCGGACACGCCCCCAAAACATGGCGGTGAACAGACGCTAGGATCAGGCTCTCCTGCAAAAAATCGATTCTTGGGGAAAAATATCCCTAACTTTGAGAGCTGTCTCAACGAGAACCGGATACCCTACGCAATACACTCGACCCTGGGGGTGCTTTGGACTTATAAATAAACTGAAGAGTCGGAGTAAAGAGAAGAGAGGGGA
>PVIJ01017618.1:0-28881 GCA_004024925.1 Scalopus aquaticus | reverse complement strand
GCCTCCGGGCCCGCCCAGATGGCGGCCACGTCGACGGGGCAGCCCTCTGAGGACGGGTCTCTGTGCCAGCCCCGGGCCTCCTGGTCGCTCGACCGCGCCACCAGGGCCGCCGCACACGCGCCGGCAGGGCGCGACGCCGGGTCCCTGGCGTCGCCCTTGGGCTGGGCTGGGGAGCCAGCTGGGCCCCGGCGGCCCCCGCGCCTCGGCGCCCCCTCTCCCGGCACTTCGAGCTCCCAGGCCAAGCTCTCGGGCTCCCGGGGCCCGCCCTGGCCGTCGCCGCCGGGCGCCCCCAACTCAAGGCCATGGCTGATTCCCCGCGAGGCCGCGCGCCGGCCACTCAGCACGCGCACCCGCTCACTACCGGTGGGACCCGAAACCGCCCCCCAAGCAGTCACCTCCCTGGGGGAGCTCATGGCTCTCCCTCGCGCCCGCGCCCGCGCAAGTGTGGCCAGTGCCGGGCGGCCGCGGACTCGGTTGCCCCGGGCCAGGGCCGCGCCATGAGGTCTCACACACTTCCCGTCGCCTCAGGCGCCTCAGGAGCTCACCTCCCGCCACCGACAAGCAACTTGCGCGCCCTCAGACGCCGGTACCGCCGCCTTCTCATTGGCCCGCGGCCGTGGCGCCGACCAATCGGTCCGCGCGCTTTGCGTTTAAACCCGCCCACGGAGCACTGGCGCCCCCTGGTGGTTGGGGCCGGTCACGCGAGGCTCCGAATTGTGGGGCTCCGGTCCCACCTCTTTCTGGCCTCCGACCTCTGGCCAGAAACCGACCCCCACTAGCTACAGCCGCGCCGCTGAGCCTCAGTTTGTCATCTACAAACGCGGGCTTGGAGGGCAGGTGGGCTTCACCCCCTCTCGGTGCCCGCGCCACTGCCGCTCACTTCAGAGCGAGGCAATCCCATGGCCAGTGCACAGCCCGAAGACGGCCCCGATGCTGCTCTGGTGCGCTCACTCGACCGCCAGTCTGTTGTCCCACACCAGGCTGGAACCAAGACCCTAGGCCGTCCAAGACTGGGAGAGGTTGTGAGCAAACCCCTGTTTTTGCCCACGGGACAGTGAGTGCTGGTAGCGCACAAAAGGCACTTGGGAGGGTTTCTGCCTAGTACGGCGCACCCACCCGGTCCTCCTCTGAGCGCTGTGGATAGATAGGACCGCACCCTCAGGAGAATCCCAGGATTCAAGTGCCCGCTCTTCTCTCTGACATCTTACATCCCACATTAGATACTTGTCTACGCGTTGACTGACTTACTCCGCCTTCCCCCACGGCAGGGGTGAGGGGGTGGGGTGGCGGGTCTGGGAGGTTTCCAGCGGCCTTGGCCACCACCATAGCTCTTCCCCTACTGAATACTAACCCAGCAAGGAGGTTATTGCTCCAACTGCCAATGTACTGCTTACAGTTGTCAATCTGGGAATGCATGCGTTGGTTCAGAAATCCAGTAGGCGCACCGTGAACTGATCCTGATCCCCAACTCCTTTCATTACCAGGGCTTCATAAACCCCACTCTATCAGGACCCCGTTGTGGCATGTGGGGACGCTGGAATCAATGTGAACTCACCCTGTGTCCAACGTCCTGGAAATGCCTCAGGAGTTCCCCTTTCCCCAGTGTGCAGTCACCTGGGAAATGCAGTCTGCACCTGTAGTGAAGGACAGTGGCGTCACACCAGTAGAGGGACTCACGACCTCGCTCGCAGGTCCTTCCTCCTCAGAACTCATCTACCTCTTCCGTCAGCGCATACGGTCTCAACGTCGGGTCAGGAGCGGGCACTGAGCAAGGGACAGTGGCGTTTTACTGGGACGACCCCCTCCTTCTCTTGCATTCTGGCTTTTTTTCTGGCTGGCGTTGCTCCTCGGGTGTCACCCCATCTGAGCCATCTTCTCAGCTCCCTGCCTGTCCAGCACTTTTGTCCTCCGGCCCCTCTGGCCTTGCCTGTCGTTGTGTCGATGTGGCCGCTGCGTCTGCAGGGCAAAGGTGCAGCCCGTGCCCTGTCCTGTATGTCGGAGTCTCGTCATTCCCGTGCAGGGCAAGGAGCCCAGGCCGGCACCGCTTTCCTTCCGACACACCCTCACCGGCCTGCAGAAGAGAGCAACCACCGAGCTTGCAGAGTGCGGGGGTCCCCCCACACCGTAAAGCTCGGGTGATTTAGGTGAACGCCATGTCCTCTCGGCCCTCCTGGGGAGCATAACCGCCGGGTGCTGTGACTGGCCTCACCTTGACCACTGTTGCAGCAAGCCTGTGTCACTCAGCTTTTTTGTTCCTTGTGTTCAATTCCAGAAACTTTTCCTCCCTACTTGGTCAATTTGGGCTGCGCTAACAGAACAGGTGACTTATAAATGACGCACATTCGTGTCTCACAGTTCTGGAGGCTGAAAAGTCCAAGAAAACAACTGGTGGGTTTCCCGGCTGTTGACGGCTCACCTCCTGAACACTGTGTCTTCATGCTGTGTCCTTACGTGGCAGAAGGGGGTCCCGGACCTCGCTGGGGTCTCTTGCTAGGTTTCCGGACTGATGACAAGATTATCGCTGATGGTTTCACGGCAAGTATTAGCGATGAGGCCCTGGCGGGTGACAGGTGGTGGTCTGTAGCAGTCCTGGTTCAGAGAAGCAGAACCAATAGGAGGTATACGAGTGTGCGCGCGCGCGTGTGTGTGTGTGTGTGTGTGTGTGTGTGTGTGTGTGTGTGTGTGTAAAGTAGGGTAGATTTATCTTTATTATCCTCACATAGTCTGTGGATTATATTACACATATGAAATCTACATCTACGTTGACATATAGATACATATTGCAAGTAATTTGTTTATGTGACAGTGGAGCACTGGCTAAGAAAGTTCAAGCTCTGTAGGGCAGAATGTCACAAGGGGAAGATTGCAGGCAGGCTCACTCCCATGGACATGGGCCAAGACTCTTGTCTCGGGCGGCTGGGGAGGAGGGATCATGAGGAGAGTGGGACTCTGTTGTCATGTGGGTGACAGCTATGTTCCGCAGGTGGAAATGCTTCTTTGTCCCAGGGCAACCTCAACTCTGCTTTTATGGTCTTCCAATGGGTTCGGTCAGGTGCACCCAGAAGATCCAGGATAAAACACCTTGCTTAAAGCCATCTGATTAGGGACTTTAATCGAATGGACAAAATTCCTTCAAATAAACACTTAGATTTGCGTTTGATTGAACAGCCAGGGACTGTGGCCCAGCTAAGCTGACACATAAACCAGAACCGCACTCCTTGTCAATTTGGCACCCACAAACCACATGCAATCTCGAGATGAAGATGATAACAAAATCATACTTCCCTCCTAAGCTGGTATCACTACCCTGTGTCCGACTGAAAACACACCACCCCTGTCCTCAGAAGGAGATGCAGCTTCCCAGAGCAATTTTCATTCTTCTCCTTTGATATCTCTCCACTTAAGCACTGTAATTCTTTTACATTTAATTTAAAAACTCGGGCCTCCCTGGTGGCACAGGGGGTTAAGTCTCAGCACTATGAAGCTGTCCGCAGCCACCACAGCACGAGTTCAATCCCCAGCCAGGGAGCTTCCCACATGGGGCAGCGGACCTCTCCTGCTTCGCCCGCTGCTCCCCTCAGCAGTGTACTTCAGTAGATCCGCTCGTTCTGCTCCCCACTCTGTCTCTGGTGAACCCTCTCAGCGCCCCACACTTCTGGCCTGCAACCCAGCTTGTATGCATAAATAAATAAAATCTTTAAAACAATAAAAACTCAAGTGCAGCGTTTACGGTTGTCGATACATTTTATGTTAGATGATTAGGAAATAAGAGAGGGGAGAAACAAAACACGTGGTCAATACATGTGAATTGATGTAATGACATAACAGACGTGAGCATGCAAACATCCCTAACAGAATTTGGAAGAAACACTCGTGACCACTACAGTTCTGTTTCTGCACTGGTCATGTGGTCGTACTGGATATCTATAACCACCGTTGTATTCTTCCTATTCCTTATTTCCTTTGCCTCCACACACACCTCAGCCCGTTGTGGCTTTTTCCCTGGCCGGATGATTCAAGCCTTGGCAGAATTCTGAATGGTCTGGGTCATCAGCAGTCTTGCCAGAATTGGGTTCTGGTGCATTTCCATTGACTCTAATCACAGGCCGTGAGCATCCTAGGAGACTAGGCACTGAAACTGAGAGAAAGAAAGAAGAGCGGTTTTTAAGAATGACAAGGTCAATGGCACGGCCACGTGGATTGCTGGCTGGAGTAGGGAGGAGATCCCAGGGTACTGCCTGTGTTCCAGACACCGCCTTTCTTATCCCCCTTGTGCAGCGGCAACCTACTTTCCCTTACATAGTCATGGCCAATCACCCAAGCCAGTAAGGCCATCCCCTTCTCTGCCTGTTGATTCAGCGGCTCGAGGAGCCCCGAGTGGCCAGGTGGCAGTCTGAACTTCCTCCAGTTCCACGGGCTCGTTGTTGTGTCTCCTGGAGGAAGCGTCCCTCCCTTGGGAACCTCTAGATTAGCAGAAGCTGAGGTTGTGGGGATGGAGGTGAACATCTGCCAGCAGCCCCTGAGGGTCATGGCAATCAAAGCTGCTCTCCTTCCTCCCCTTGCCTCCTGTGAAGAATCCGGATCGTGGGAGAAACAGCACCACCCACTGGACGCTGACTTGAGAGCACGCGCAGCACCCTGGAGAGCCTTGCCCCAGCCCTGCAAGGCAGGGAACCCCGCTGGCGCTGAGTCCTTCCAGATGCCAGTCCACCATTCCATCAAGCCGGCTGCTCTGGAGTGGTGGGGGTATGGCAAGCCCCGTGAATTCCATCCGTTCTGTGAATTCCTTGACCAGAAGCAATGCCACGAGGAATACCACGATGGTGGATATGGCTTCCTGTTGCCTGTGGATGGTAGTTCCGGCAGGAGTAGTTTATGCGGGGAAGGCAAATCCGTTGTCTAGAGTGTGTGTCTATTCCAGTGCGAGTGAAACTCTGCCCCTTGCGGGGTGGAAGTGAGCCAGTGTGACCGACCTGCCATCAGGGTGGTCACCCCGGGGACTGGGGCTCTAGGGGGCAGTGGGTGTTGCTCTCTGCTTCCGGCAGTTGGTCTCTCAGCAGTCCCTGTTGCTGAGCATGACCCTCCTCCTTGGCACCATGGCCACTTCGCTCATGAACCCGTGGAGTGATGACGGAAAGAGCTGGAGAAAAGAGGCTACCTGGTGTCACAGAACATGTCCTCAGAGCCACCTGAATATTAAAGCCTCTGACGAGGTCACTCTGACGAGCATGTACATGGTCCCCTTTGTCCTTCTTTCTCTAGCGCCCTCAGATGTATGGTCAGACAGTCTATTTGGGGCTTCTCTCGTTTCGTGGTGTGGGCCCGTCTTACTCTGGCCTGCCCTTTTTCGTACCGCCTTTGCAGCACCCCGTAGGATCTGATGTTGTCTCTTCATTTCCCTTGGTCTTCAGGTAACTTTTTATTTCATCTTTGATGTCTTCATTGACCCAAGAGTTCTTCGGGAACATGCTGTTAAGAGTCCATACGTTTGAGAACGTTCCAGTTTTCTTTTCGTGGCTGATTTCTAACTTTATACCACTGTGGTCAGGAAAGATGTTTCGTATGATTTCATTCTCCACATAGCTATTGCCTTGTGTCCCAGCATACGATCTAACCTTGCGAATGTCCATGTGAACTTGAGAACAATGTGTATTCATGTCTTCTAGGCCGGAAATGCCTACAGATGTCTATTAAGTCCATTTGGCCCGTTACCAATTTTCTGCCATCCTTTCCTTATTCATTTGCAGTGTGGGTGATCTTGCCATTGAGGAAAATGTTGCGTTGAGGTGTCCAATATTATTCCGTTGCTCTCTCGATCTCCCTTTGCGTCTGTCAGTGACTGTTTCGTATATTAGGCGCGCCTGCATGAGGAGCAGATCTGTTAATGACAGTCTTCCCTTCTCGGTGGACTGTTCCTTGGATCACTCCATTGCATCCGTCCTGGTCCCTTTTTACTTTTTTTTTTTTTGAAAAAAAAAAGTCTGAAAGTCTATTTTGTCAGATATGAGAATAGCTGTTCCTGCCTTTTCTCTGTGTTGTAGCTTGAAATACCTTGCTCCAGCCTTTCACTCCGAATCTGTTTGTCTTTCCATCTGATGTGCATATCGCATATGCAAAATATAAATGGGCCCTGCTTTTTTAACCAACCGGCAGCTGTGTGACTTTTGATCGGGCGAGTGCAGACCGTTCATGTTTAGGGCGATGTATTGATACCCGGGGTTTAATCCCTGCCAACGTATCTTTGGTTTTCTGGTGGTTAAACGTTTCCGGTTTTTTTTCTCGTTTCGCTAGTTTCTACCTGCCCTTTCGCTGGGACCTTTTGCCTGGTGAGCCCATGTTTGCCTTCCTGGTGCCTCTATTCCGTGTATGGATCAGTCTGTCTGTGTCTGAAATCGTCGTTTTTTTATGCTTCTATATGCTCGTTGTCGCTCCGCAGTACCGCCCCCCCACCCCCTTTATTGTCTTGTTGTCTCATTTTATTCTTCTGGATATTTCTGATCCTGTACTGCCGTTTGTCACCTTGCTCGAATTATTGTGTTCTTTGGTTTTCTCTTTTCCCGCAGAAGTCCTCTCAACATTTCTTGTGTGGCAGGCCTGGTGGTGGGGAAATCTATTAGCTTTTGTTTATCTGGGCCTAAAATCTCTCACTGTTCCCATCACCCTTGTGTCTGGACCCATTCTCAATCTGAGCGCAAAGTCCTGGGGTAGGACCCCTCGTCCAGGGCCAGCCACAGGTCTCTGCTCTTGGCGGCGGCTTGCTCTAAATACAGACTTCTCTGGGCCTCCAAGGAGCAAGGGGAGGAGAGCCAACGTGCGCCAAAGCTGGTGTCACCCAGCCTTGGCAGTGGTGTGCTCTTCCCATTCTCTGAGGAGCGTACGGCTTCCCTAGAGGCATGTGACCCCAAAGACCCAGTTCTTGCCCTGTTCATCTGCAACAGGTGCTGCCACCGCTGTGCGGCCTACTGGGCGAAGCTGGAGGGTAAGTCTACTGGCCAGTGGAGGCAGGGGCTTGGACTTGGAAACAAACTTCCCTGCTTTTACTCGGGGTCGGGGGCCTGGCTCAGTTTGCCACACTCTGCCTGCAAGAAATCACTGGGTTTCGATGTCACACCATGACATCCAACTTCAGGACTTGTGGGTGCCCTCCCCTCCATTGCGACGGGGCTTGCAGGAGTCCTGAAGCCTCGGGCCCCCAAAGATCTGGCCCTCGCGCTGCTTGTTCTCCACTCCACCAGGCTGGGCTTAGGCGCTCTGCTACTGCTGTGCTCTTAGCCCTGCCCTCCCTCTCCTGCCTCCAGAAACACAACACAGGCTTTGGCCATCCGGCCTTCCCCCGGCAAAAATGCAGGTGTGTGGGTAAGCAAGCATCGCCCGGTGGCAGGCTGATGTGAGACGATGCGCTACTGGTTGATTTCTGGTTGTGCTTTTAGCCGACCACATTTTACTGATGCGGTTCAGTGCGCCAAGTTTTCTCAGTGTTTCCAGTGAGCATTTGCCTGGGAAACACAAATACCTTCACATTCCTTGCTCACTCAGTGAGCTCTCTCCACATACCTCTTCCCGAGGCCCCCTCCTCACCGGCTTTCCAATCTTGTTCCTTCCGAGTTCCTGATCGTCCAGTCAAACCATTAGCAATAGCCTAGGAATCTATATAGATTCTCGCTTCTGGCCTTTTCTAGTTTCCAGACCAAATGAGCATCCGGGAGCCCTGTTCAAGGCTCTGTCTATTTGGAGGATTTCTCTTCACTGTCGCTTCTGGGGTCTCCCAGAAAGAGGCTATGGTGCGGCACCGCTTTCTGGTGGTGCTTGCAAAGTGTACAGAACCATCTGTAAACCAGGCCCGAGATCTTGCTCCCTTAGGGAGCTGACTGTAGGTACTTCCCATGGAGGCCACAGGTGATTTATTGCGCTCCACACAATCCCGTCCAACTCCATCCATGTTGCTGCAAATGGCGTAAGTTTATCTTTTTGATGGCTGAGTAGTAGTCCATTGTGTATGTATACCACATCTTGATCCACTCATCTGTACTGCAGCATTTAGGTCGTTTCTCTGTCTGAGCTATTGCACAGAGTGCTGCAATAAACGTAGGCGTGCACGTTTCCTTTCGGATTAATTCTAAACAATACTTTTCTTTGTAAAGCAAGTCCTATGGGTAGTTTATGCCCACCAAGTTGGTTCAGCTCATCATACTATTTTCTAGAGGCCTGGTGCATGCAGTTGATGAATACCAGGGATGGGTGGTTTTAAAAGTACATCTAGAAGACAAAAGTTGTTTGAGCAAATCTTTTTTCCTTAAACATCAAGGTTTATATATCTCAGAACACTTCAGTGACAAAAGGTTTGGTCTACTGAGGAATCAATTTGATAGCTAAACATTTTAGACCACAGTGTCAACGTTGTTTTATGTGCATCTGTTAAAGTAAGCCAACATGAGACTAGAAAACCCTACTTCTGCTGTAGTGCCTGAAGTATCACAGTACCACACCTAGAAGTAGAAAGAAACCTTATCTTCCCCCCTAAGTAGTTATGGTCCTGCCATACGGAGTTCTTAAATGTTAACAAAGATCAAGGTGAAATTCCTTGAAAACACACTGTCAGAGAGATGAAGAGAAAGGACTGGGCACACGTACGTGGGCAAGTAATTACATCTCCGGCAGAACTTAGTCTGCTTCCTCCGTGCGTGATGTGTCGTCATCTCCCTGGAGGGGCGGCGTCTCCTCGGTCACAACAGTGTTGCTGTCATTAACACAGGGGGGTCCTCCTCCATACCAAGACCAAATGTGATCAACCCATACATCTCGTTAGCATGTGTCTGGGGGAACTTACAGACTGAAGCGGAAGACAGCAGTGCAGTTTCGTAGCGCAGGATGATCAGATCCCGCACACATTTGTCGTTCTTTTTGCGAAGTCTCGCTGAGGGAACGTTCAGGGTTTATCTCCAGGTGTTCTTTGCTGCCAGGTAGCCCGGTGTTGAGTTGTCTTTTAGGACCTGAGTCTTCGTGATTCCTTCCACGTTTGCTGTCCAGCCATATGTGCTCAACCATACAACACGGAGACCTAACCAATCGGTTTGACGCAACCGACTTTTCTTCTCTTTCTCCAAAATGTCCTTCATGGTTTTGGAGAGGTTTTCAATTTTTTTTTTTTTTTGGTCTTCCCGCCTCCTTTTCTCATCTTCACCGTCTGGAAGTTCCAAGCCCTCTTTGGCGACTGTCACTATGGTCTTCTCCTCCCTCCCCCTTCCTTCAGCTGTCGGACACGGTAGTCATCGACCGGCTCGAACCTATAGAGCACCTCTAAGCCGTGCTGCCAAGGACGTTCCCCAAACACTGAGTGGTACTCGGTCTCACCTGTGACGTAGCAGATGCTTCTGCTCTACCCTCAGTCCTGTGCATCAGTCCTTGAGAAAGACCAGAAACAGACGTGTGGTATCTCAACGGCTCTGAAGGTTTCTTTTCCTTTAGAGAGTGTTTGTGTCTTGTAAGTTTAACCAATTTTAGAGAAGTGTTCATAAAACTTTGTAGTTCTTTTTATCTTCTGCCAGTTTGTTGAGGTGTGTTAAGCATTTTTTGACCAAATTCTTTACGATAACTTCCAAAGGCCGCCTTTGTTGCCACATCTCACGGGAAATACTAGAGGGAGATCCTCGGGCTCCACCACACCTCTGATGAAATTTAGAGACTCGGGGATTAGCTCTCTGCAGTCATCCGTGGAGAAAACTTTCAGAGTGCACAACTTAATGGCGTTCTTTTTCTTTTTGTTTGCAGAAAGGTCAAATGGGGCAGGTCTCGGGACAAAAAGAAAGGCTCTGAATTCCAACGGTCCTTCAATGGAAAAATGCTTCACTGACAAGTCATCCTCTGAGTCATCGGTCAAGCTCTTGTAGAAAATCTCCATCTTCTCCATGAGCATTATCATTGGGATTCCTGGCCCCAGTAGGCTTTGTTTGGTTCAGTTCTTCTTGATTAATACACTTCCCTTAACCTGCTCCTGCTTCTACTTCTCCATCTTCTCCTCACCCTTCTCTTCCTCTTCCTTCCCCTCCTGTTCCCCTTCCATTTCCTTCTCCTCCTCCTTCTCTCTTCCTTCTCCTTTTCTTCTTCCTCCTTCTGCTCTTCCTCCTTCCCTCCTCCCCTCCCCCTCCCCCTCCTTCTTTCCATCCTTCTTTTCTTCCTCCTCTTCAATAGCGCCAACACCTTCTATTTCAGGTTCACCTATTAGGTACAGGTCTTATTAATTGGGGTGCCCAGTGTGGGGCGTAAACCCTCCAAATCAGCAGGAAATGCTCCAGGATTGGCACTCCCTCCCAAATGTGGGTTGCGGTGCCGTGTGTGGGGTTTGTGGCGACAATGTGTCGCCCCCTTTCCTCCCCACTTTGAGGTGTTATTTTTTTCTTGTTTCCCCGGTGTGCAGGAGTCCTTCCCGTATGGTGTTGACATTGTTTTCCCCCAGAGGAAATTGTTCCACATGTCGCTGTAGATTTGGCGTGTCCAAGCGAGAAGGTAGGTTTGGTGTCTTCCTGCCTCATCCTGTTGAACCAGAAACTGAAGATCGCCATTTTCAGTGTAAGTATGGAAACCCAGACTGTTTGGAGACGGTTCCCTAGGCAACTGCCGGAAACGGGCTTCCTAAAAAGTTTTGCAGATGTCTAACTGCTTGAGGTGATGATTCTGGGCTAGAGTTACAATAACAGACTCGTACTTATTGAAGATACAGCTGCGATGATTGGGAAGGCAAGGGACTCAGATCAGACTAAGCAGGTGAAGGCTGGCGATGTTTATTGCCACAGTTGTGCAGCCTAGTTCCATCCAATCAAGCCCTCAGTCACCTACTGGCCGAGAAAAAGCTTGAAAAGGAAGTTGAGACACCTGAGTGTCAGGAAGCCTTTGACAAGTTCAGAGGTACTTTGGAAAAGGAAAGATTTGGACAACCGTCGATGACAATAATTTCTTTGTAACTATATGAACTTTGAAGCAAGGACGGGAGGTGATGTTGAACAAGGATAAAAGAAGGGAGAAAAGGGAAGCTATTGACCATATGGCTGATAACATTGTTGAGTGTCTGCTATGTGCCAAGTACTAGCTAAGCATTTTGTGTACCCGAGCTCACGTGATTGTTACAATGCTACAGGGTCAGAAGCAGTATTACACCGATTTTAGGGTTAGGATGCCCATTATGTAACCCCCGGTATGGCCTAAGACCGGATCAACCCGAATGGCCTGCCCCTGTGGACAGTGAGTGCAGCCGCACTCGCGCACCCCGATTGAATGGTGGCCTTATCCGCGTTATGGGCGACAAATCCGAGGCGCAGAGAGTCTGCAGAACCCGTCCGAGACTCAGAGCCAGCAACGGAGCTGGGGTGGAACTCAGACCAGTGGGTCTCCGAGGCCTCTGTGAGGCTGTCACCGCTATGCTGCGCTGCATAACCTGGCACTCCAAAGGCGAGCCTGACTGCATGGCTGACCCTGTCTGGGCGCTTGCCAAGCTGAAATGTGAGTTACCCTGGTTGCGAATCTCTCCCTAATTAACCGTGGAGTCCTGACTTGCAGAGCAGCTCCCAATGAATGCTGTAGATGGGGACACGGTTACTACCCAAATCCAGCCTTGATCAAACACAGAAAACACTGCCACGCGAGGGACACAGTCCCTCCTGGGGAGAGGAAGGACTTGTACTTCCTGCTTTAGGATGCTGGGGGGAGATCGGGGCTCACAGCAGAGGGATGATGATTCTTAGGGGACTGTGCCCAATATGAATTCTCCTGAGTGAAGCAAGCGTGTTCAAACAGAATTACCCATCGAATGCTGCAACATGTGGATGTCCCTAATTGGAGTGGCCGTGTCCTCCTAACAATGTAGGTAGTGAGTGCGGGGAAGCGTGATGGTGGGGTGGGAGGTGGGGGAGCACCCTAGATAGGAGGATGAGGGACTGAGGAAGAACCTGTCCACATTCTGGTTCTCCCAAACACCGCAAATCTTCCTCGCGGTTTCAGCTGGCCTCAGCGTCGGGGCTAAAGTTCAAATAACATCAAGGTTTATTTCTGAAACAAAGGTTTATTTCCTCATGGAAATCTTGAAGGGCTCGCCCTGCGTGCGTGCGTGCGTGCGTGCGTGCGTGCGTGCGTGCGTGCATGCGTGCGTGCGTGCGTGTGAAGCACTGAGTCAGTGCTGAAAGGGATTTATTTTAAGACCTTGAGCCATCCTGGGCTTACCTTCTACTGCCCTGGGAGGTGATGGACGGACTGTGTGAGTCCCCAGTGGGCCCCTGGGGGCACAGCTCCGGGGCACAGCCCTCCCCTGTCTGAGCCTCTGCTGCCTCCAGGGCAGAAGCTTGCTCTCTGCTCTCCCATCTAGGGCACTGCTGTGCCCACCACTCCCACTCTCCAGAGCATGGCACTGATTAGCAAGGGTTTGTCTGCCTGGCTCTCCTCTGACTGAAAAGCCCAAAGCCAGACACTTTGTTCTCTTTCGGCTACTTTCTTCGGGCCCCTGTCAGGAGACAGTTGACTTGTGTTCTGCTTTGCAGGGTCAAGCATCGACCCCAAAGGGCAAATGACAATTCAAAAGAGAGTCAGTCTCGCCTTTGCCAACTCTTACTCATTTCTCTTTGGACAGATGCTTAGAAGCAGGTGACAGCAGAAGGGAGCGTTGGAGTTGGCAGGACCTTCTGATTCCTCGATGACTACATGTCTTTTTCACTCAGGAGGAAAAGAATTTACCGTGTCTCGTGGCTAGAGGGGCTGGGGTGGGATGTAGAATCTCGCAAGTTGGATAAAACAATCGAAGACAGAGGAACGTCAAGGGGAAAACTGGCACCTCGGCCACCAGGGCACTGCTCCGTGACAAATTGAGAGGCGGCAGGCAGCCCGGGCAGCTTCCTTGTTTGTCATGGGGAAATGAGGCTGAGGGCTGTCCCGGCCCCCCACCCCCACCCCGGGCAGGTGGGTGAGCTTGCTCGGGCCCCCTTCTGCAGCTGTGGAAACTGTCCGGTTGTCGGAGCAGAAACGGCGCAGCTTGTGTTCCTTATCTAGTCCTCATTTTACAGTTGAAATTCTAGGTTCTTAAGCAGCGAAGTAGGCAGGCTGGGAGGTGGGACGAGAGAGGGGGCCCCGCGGCTCATGAGTGGTCACCGTCCCGTGTCCCTCCTCCCTCTCCGGCCACTCTTTCTTAGTCTCTGCTTGCAGGTCCGGCCCACAGGGGATGCCAGAGGTGGGCCCGCCAGGGGCTCGGACGTCAGCTCCCAGCACAGGGGCAGAATAAACTGCCACGGGTCTGGAGGCCTGGAGCCAGTGGGTGGGTAGGAAGCGCCTGCACCTTCGGGTCTGGCTTAGCTGCTAGGGGCCTCTCCTTTCTCCCCATTGAGCTGTCCCTCTCTCTCTTCTGGAATGCGTCAGGCCAAGGTTTATAGGAAACCAAAGCAAATGCTTGATCACGGAGTGCTCTCTGGTCCTTGGCCGGGGCACGCAGGTGCAGGTAGCCACAGCAGCCCTGCCCTCCACCCTTGCCTTCCCCCTGCCTGCAGACGAAACGCTCCCGGGACCTCTTCCCCACACCAGGCAGTGTCCTGCCCCCGAGGCCACGGTGACTCTGTATTGCCACCAGGGCCAAGGGAAATCCTTTAGTAAGGCACCTCACGTGGGGCTGTGCGACAACCCAGTTGCGTGTTGTCATCAGCAGCACCCATTTTCTGAGAATCTGCAGTAGGCCGGCCATGGGCAGGGCACTGGGCCAGCAGCGGTGAGTGGTTCCTGCCCTCCGGGCGCTAGCAGTCTAGTGGGAGGGGCAATAGGTTCACAAAGGAAACACCGGTCCCACCGAACAAGGACAACTGTGTGGATGTGGTGCCAGAGGGAGATGTGGGGCTTGGGACTGGACCCTTGACATTAGCGGCTCTCCTTCCCCGGTGGGCGTGGCTGTGGCGAAGCACTTCTGGAATCCCAACTCTCCCTCCTCACAGCAGAGACAGGCCCCTGTATGCCCCCCGCCCCCAGGCTCTACATCCAGCCTGCCTCTCGCTTGGGGTCTCACCTTTCCTGTCGGGAAGAGACTGGAGATAAGAAGGAAGACGAAAATTTATGTTCCCTGGACGTCTTCCGTGGCACATGCAGCCCGCGCCGGTCCGACAAGGGAGGAGGGCCCTGCCGCCAGTCCTTGATGTTTCCTTGATGAAAGCCAGGACCAGTCCCTTGAAGAGGCGGGGGTGAGCGGCTCGCCTGGGGGGAGGGCACGCTGACTGGCTTGGGGTGGAGCTTCCAGAGCCTGACACATTCATGGGCTTCAGAGATCAGCCTGGTGAGGGTGGCCCCGTCACCAGGCCCGGCCCCGCCACGCCTGCTGCCGACAGGCCACGGGACTCTGCCCCACAGTCTCCTTCCATCTGCCGGTACCTCGTTTCTTTTCCTCCCCAGCAGAGATCAGTCTAAACAACTCATGGGTCAAGGAAAAGTATCCCTTGGAGAGTCCAGCCAAGTCCCTACTTCCTGCCACTCGCTCTCTTGGCGCAGGTCTCAGTTCGCCAAGTAGAGAATGTCAGCTCCTCACCCAGCAACTGGGCTCCACAAGTTCAGAGAAAGGGCTGTCTCAGGGCCCATTTGTTTGTTCTTCTGTTTTCATCTGACCCCATCTCTCCTAGTAATCCAAGTTCCAATTACTCAACAGGGAGCAGCTATTTGCTGCACAGGGCAATCAGATGACTCTGAAGTGGCTGTAGAGGCGTCTCGAGCTGTTTACAGGACCATTCTCTAGAGGAATGAACGCAAACAGGTCACCTCAGGACCGTTAGTGCAGCCTCAGGTATGCTGTTCAAGGTGTTTTTCCAGTAACCTAGGAGGAACTGTGAGGACGAACACGTTCGGGTGGGCTCCGAGGAGAGGGTTGCCAGAAGGAAGACGTGGAGCCGCACCAAAGTCAAAAGAGTGGGTTAGAAGAGCATCACATGGGGGCACCTTGTTTTGAAAGTATGGTAGTCTCCCCTTACCTGCAGGGATGCCGCTCCGAGACCCCCATGGACACCTGAGACCTGGGGGGGGGGGGTACCGGAATGCTTTTTTCCCATACACGCGTACCTATGACAAAGTTTACTTTATAAATTAGGTACGGTGGGCGATTAACAATCATAACTAATAAGAAAATGGAGTCATTGGAAGCATATTCTGTCATAAGAGTTATGTGACTATGCTTTCTCCCTCTCCACAGAGATCTCACTGTAGGTAATATTTTCAGATCACCATTGACCGGGGGAGTAACTCAAGCTGCTAAAGGAGAAATGGTAGATGGGGGCGGGGGGAGTTGACCACTGAAATATTCTGCGTGGAAACTCCCCGGGCACACAGGGACTCTGGCTTACTGAGGATGCCAGTGATCCCCTCTCCTCCACCTTCTAGAATGGAGAGGAACCAGGACACGACCACAGCGTTGCTCTCACGGAGAGCATACCTGGCCTGGCTCCTGTACACCCTCCTCAGTGGGCATCCCAGGAGCCCAGTGCCAGCAGAGATGGGAGTCCATTTCAGCAGCTGGACCTTGCCAGGAAGAGAAGGTAGCCCTGGGCTCTTTAGGCATAAACTCTGGCGCAGCAGCTGAATCTATTGTCCCAGAGAAGGTTGTTTTCATTCACTCACTCAGCCTAGGCACTGTGGCACTCCCAAGAGATGCCACCCTTCTGGGCACTGCGGTAAGATATTTGGTACCCCCCCCCTCTCATTTCCCAGCTCCGGGACGCTGGAAGGCTGCACTCACAGCCTAGTCTTGCCAGTGCCTGGACCCAGTACCCCTTTGGGGAAGGAAAGCGAGATGAATGAAGCCAGACTGTTGGGTCGGTCTCCGCTGCTAACTCTGCTGTGGGCGCCTGTGCGCTTGAATTTTTATTCTTTTATGAAGAAAAAGTTGAAGTTTCAAAACAAAGCAGAAAGCAAGTGTAACCATCAGTACCAGGGCTCGAATTCCGCAGGAGGACACACATGCAATACTGAACCTCTCTCTCTCTCTCTCTCTCTCTCTCTCTCTCTCTCTCTCTCTCTCTCTCTCTCTCTCTCTCTCTCTCTCTCTCTCACACACACACACACACACACGCTCAGACGCACACACACACACACACACACACACACACACACACACACACACACACACACACACACACTCCACTCCCGCAGACATTCCTCCTTTCACGCTCCAGCTCGCTCTTTTTACTCCTACTTCCCTTTCCCTCCTCTCCAGGATCAAGCGTTAATCTGCGAATCTCTGACCGCAAAAGAAGGGGGGAAAAGGTGGGTGGGGGGATCCCGAAGTAGCAGAGCCAGGGAAGAGGAGGTGGAGAAAGGCGGGGAGGAGGAGGAGCCCAGCGAACAGGAGTCAGAGGGACCGGTGGCTCCCGCGCGAGTGTGCAGCCCTGGGGGGAACCGGAGCCCCAGGCTGGGAACCCGTGGGCCCGGCCGCCCAACCGCCTTCGGTGCCCGCCCGCCGGCCCGCCGGCGCCCAAGGGCCTGCTAAAGCAGAGCCCAGGCCGCCGCCCAGGGGCGCCGTTCGGGGCTAGCGGCCAGCGGCCCGGCGGGGGCTGGTCGCCCGCGCCCGCGCCCGCGCCCGCGCCCGCGCCCGCGCCCGGGATGCCGTTCTACAGGCGCACGGTGGTGCCCCGGCGCCTGTGCCCCAGCCACCCGCCGCAGCCGCTGGCTGAGCTCCGCGACGTGAGCCACCTGGCCGCGCTCAGCCTGCTCCGGCAGCTCGCCGACCTCTGCGGCCACTCGCTGGCTCTGCTTGAGGACCTCGAGGGGCACCTGCTTGCCCTGGGGCGCCGCACCCACAGCCTGTGCCGGCGCACCGCGCGCCTCCGCCGCCGCCTCCCCTGCCGCCTGCTCGGCCCGGAGGACGACGAGGAAGAGCGAGGTAAACCGCGCCCGGGCGGCCGGCCGGCCCGCGTCTACCCCACCTCTGGGGGCGCCAGCAGGCTCCGGGCTCTGTGCCCAGCCCCTCTCCCGCCCCTCCCCTTCCCTTCTCCCCCTTCCCGTGGCGGAGTGTGGGGATCCCGTTTCCCCGACTCCCCACCCGCCGCTTTCCCGCGGAACTTCCTGCTGCCCGACCCAGCCGCGCCGTCCCGAATGGCCCTGTGCCCTCTGGGCTCCCTGCCCTGGGCTGGGCGGCCGCCTCTTGGGGTCTGGGGAGGAAAAGAGGGGTGTCCGCGCGGTCACTGGGGAGCGCAGCGGCCAGGTCGGCTTCAGCGCAGCCCCTTGACCCGAGGCGTCGCCACCCCTGCGGCGGCCTTGGGAACCTAGTGGCCGCGCCGCTGGCATCTCTGCTCCAGCACAGGACGTCGGCCACTTAGGAAAGTGGGAGCCGGGTGGTGGTGCCCACGGGCTTTCCATCTGGGCGATTTCGCGCAGGGGCTTGGTGGAGGCGCCTACTGCGAAGACTGCCTGAGCGCCCTCCGGCCTGCTTCTCCCCTCGTTTTCGGGGACTCCGTGCCCTGAGCGGCTGGAGAGGGGCTGGGGGGAAGGGGACCCTGACCCCGGCTTTGCCAGCCCCTGCTCCTAGGGGCCTGCAGCACCGATTTGCCGGAGAGAACCATTTAAAGCAGCTGTCATCAGTTCCGCGATTCCTTTAGGCGCCAACCAGGCTTGAGAAGCCCAGCGGCCCCTGCCCTAGTCCCGGCAGGACCAGCGAGAGGGTAGGCGTCCTTGTCCTTTACTCCTCTGGACCCCAGGGTTCGGCATGAGGAATGGTGGAAACGCAGTGACCCTTAGAGTGTGGCACTTTTACTGAAAGCAAGGGGACTGAATGTGCTGGAAATGCTGTTCACAGCTCCCACGAGCCAGGGAGCGGCGCCCATTGGCTCCTCCGGAAAGTTAGGGGAGAGGAGGAGCAGCAAGCCAGGAAGTTTCAGGTGGAGGCAGAGGGGGGCTGCTGGCTGACTTTCCTACAAGCTTGCAGCTCCTTGGGGAGAGAATGGCCTGGGCAGCCCCTCCCTGTTGTAGAGCCCGCTTGCCCCCACCCCTTCCAGTAAGATAGGTGTGTCAGCGCCTGCACCCCTCTGCAGTAAGGTCTCTGACCTCTGAGGTAGAAGCTGGAGGTCAGCAGGGGAGAAACAGCACGGTGAGGGAAGGAAGGTGGGACACACAGATGACTGCCAGATGGAATGTAGACGGGGGACCACAAAGCCCTGTGTGGCTAGAGACCTGGGGAGCTGGGCCCTGTCTGCTTAGTTCTCAGCTAACAAAGAGGGTAAGAAGGTCATTGTTGTGCCCCCTCCCCCACCCTACTGACTGCCAGGATTAGCCTGGGGGAAATTTGATAAGTCAGCTGGGGGAGAAGTTTTCAAAATCCCCACTCAGCTTGCAGAGGGCCACCTACTGAGCTCAGCAGGGTAAATTAAGGACAGGGAGGAGACTGTTTTGCAACTTGTACCCTCTGTCCACTGCAAGGGAGCGCTCTTGCCACCTGGGGGAGAGCTGACTTCACCAGGGCACCTCCCCCTTCCCAGGGATCCCATGGGTTACCAAGAGAGGGTTTCCTCTCTTTGAAGGCAAGGGAGCAGCTCTGAAGACAAAGTCACTCCTGTGGCTCCTTTGAAGATTGCAAGAGACTGAGTGGCCATCTCTGGTGTGGCCCCTTGTCTTGGAGCAGGCCAGGTCTCTGGGCTCAGAGGCAGGAGGAGCTGCTGCAGAAATGGAACACAGCTGCCTTCACTGGGCAAGGTCTGGTGTTCCCCTTTCCAGTCCAGTGGTCTGCGCTAGGCTCCGCCTGAGCTTCCCCTGCACAGTTTTCTCCTCAGGAGCTTTGGTTGTGTAGCACTGAAATGAGATCTTCTCAGCAAAGATCTGAGCCCAAGTGCCAGACCCATAGAGAGATGGGGCGCAGGGGCAGTTCCCTGTCTGGCACCCCCTTGTCACATGGGTGTAAGCTTCAACAACGGTGAAGGTTCAGCAGGCTGCATATTATACTTTGACTCCCCATAAATACCCCTATTTCCCACGAGTGTCAGGTCTTGTCCTTTTTTCCTTTCCCTTGTGCCTTTTGCTGCCCGCACGCCTTCTGCCTTCTCCCTTCCTGGCCATTTTGCCCTCTAGCTTTTTTGTTTGACCCCAGGTGCAGGGAAGATCTGGGAAGGAGAGAGGAAGGTTGGAAGCAACATGGGCAGAGCGAATGACCCCTGACAGGGCAGCAGATTCTAGCCTCGCGGCAGGGACAGCTTGGCCACCTCCTCCAGACTGAACAATGGCAAGTCAGACTGGCCCATAACCTTCAGGCTTGCCGAGACCAGCCTGCAGACTGGGCCCCTGGCCCTGGGGGGGGGGGCAGGCCTTGGGGGAGGGCAGGGGGAGGAGAGGGAGAGAGCAAGCGAGCAGAAAGCTGGCGTAAAAGGAGCCCAAGGTGCTTCTGGACACAATGGGGTTCATGACCTGCCCACCCCCAACTTCAAGGTTAAGAGAGGGGGACTGGGCTGGGCTGGTTGCCTGGCAACACCCTCTCCTCCACTGAAGGCTGTTCTTTGGTAACTTGAACCCCTTTGAGACTGTCCTAGAAGCCCTTGCCACTGCTAAGGGGGGTGGGGGGGGAGAGGGTCTGCTGCAGGACTGTAGCAGGCGCCCCTGGCTGTGGTTTTAGCCGCACCCTTGGCACAGCCCCGCCTTCCATAATCAGAATTTGTCCTGGCATCTGGCTGCCGATGGGACCCGCTTTATTGTGTCCGTGTCCCGTGCCCTGTGCCCTTCATCTCAAGAATGGCGTGGTCAAGGCCAGTGGGAAACAGCTCCGCACCTGCCCAGTCAACCCTCGCTCCAGCATCCCTCCCTCAGAGATCTGCTTATGGTGTGTAGGTGCTCGGACGATAATCAGAAAAGCAATCAGGCCACTGGCGGCGGAGGGGAGGGCTCCCATCTCCTGGACGAGCAAGAAGCCACTGAAGCATTAGACAGCTCTGGGTATGTCACCAGCACCGGGGAGCTATCCCGTTACACCAGCACGTGAACTTGCGGTGGGAAAGATGCTCTGTTACTTCTTGTGATTACTGGCTTGAACGCAGCCAGCTGGGGTTTAATAGCGGAAACTCTGCGTCTTGATGTGAAATTCCTGCCCCCCCCCATTTTCCAAGTTTGTGGCGACTCAGAAAAGACAGCTTTCTGTTCAAATCAGAAAGGACAGCTGATTTATGTTTACATCATCCCTCCAGCATGAGGGGAGACTGCTGGAAATCGACGTGAGGCAGGAAAAATGAGCCTTGCCCCTCTAGACGGCAGCCAGTCCCCCACTAGTTGCGGTCACAGACCTGGCTCTGGCAGCCATGGCCCCTGGGGAGGGGGTAGGGCCCGTGTGAGGAGGACCTTTGGGGACGTGGAACACTCTGCCAGGGCTCACTGGGTCTCTGTCCTGCCTGTCACCCCTACAGAGTCTTGGGACAGTAGTTTGACAGAGCAGGGAGGGGAGGCAAGCCCATTTTCGTTTAAACACCGTGAAATTCCTGGGCTGCTTGATGGCATTTCCATGTGTCGAAAACATCTTCCTTGGAAAGCTGGACACTAAAATGTCCACCAGGATT
This sequence comes from Scalopus aquaticus, assembly GCA_004024925.1. Lineage (NCBI taxonomy): Eukaryota > Metazoa > Chordata > Mammalia > Eulipotyphla > Talpidae > Scalopus > Scalopus aquaticus. The sequence goes on along the minus strand of PVIJ01017618.1, from coordinate 8,356 downwards.
TCCTCCTCTCTGCAAGCAAGAGATTTAATCTTCTCCCGCTTGAGACACGTGAACAAGCAGAGTCATAAAAGTCGTCAGGGTGATGGAATAATAGAGGAATGGGAGAAGGTTCGCGCTGTGCCTCTCAGGGTCCTCCTTGAGCTTTACAAAGCTGACTGGATGTCAGGAGGAAATGGGCGAATTTGCCCAGTCTGGTCTGTCCTTGTGCTTCTCTGGCTTGGGCGGGGTCACCAAAAATCCAGTCAGGAACCATTCCGGGGGTCATAAGGCCTGACTACCGAGGCCCAGAAAGGGGAAGGGACTTGTCCAAAGGCACCCAGCTGGGTCAACACCTTGCGTCTGCTCCCAGTGCTCAGAGATGGTGGCACCTCCCCTACGAGATTCCCTGTGAAAGCAGTACAGAGCCTTCCAATGAAACGCAGCTTGTAGAGATCACGAAAAGCTCCAACATACACTGAGATTTAAATGGCTTGTTGGATGCTTCAGTTTCTGTCTGTCTCTCACCGCTGTTGTCGGTGGTCTCCCTGTGGACATCATCTGCCTATTGAGGGGTGTGGGGCTGGAGGGCTCACATGGCGGGTCAGAGGCAGGAGGCCTTGATCTCGAAGCCAGGCCCTCTGACATCTAAGCCAGTGCTCTGGCCTCTGCCGGGACACCTGGTTCAGTCAGGTGTTCACTGAGAGTCACTTGTAGCATTAGTTCTCACTGGAGCCTGTCCCTCGTGAGGAATGGCTCCTGCTACCTTTGGGCACCGAGGGGAGTCTGAAGAACAGACCCCTGTCAGGAGTTGCAGGGCCGGCTGGAGAGGAGGGGAGCACAGAAGGTCGGCCTCCCACCACGTCGAGGATAGAAGCGAGGCAGCAGACCCACCTGAGAAAACAAAAGATGGCCGCCCGTAAGCTTGAGTGGGAAATGGCTTGTTTTGGAAGCAGAATCTCTGGGTGGAGAGGGTGGGCTGGGCCAATCACCCTGACACCGTCTTCTGGAAGGTACCACGCGTGGGAGTCTTTCCCTCCTGGGCTTTGGGTCATCTCCCTTAGGGGAGCTTCCAGTCCAGTAGTGGGCATTCCTCGCCACACCGCGCCTCCTGACCGTTTTCCCCTGTTACAGCAGCGCCTGGTTGGCACGTGCAAAGAGACTTTTGTTAAAAACCAAGAGGAATGAGAAAGAAAAGCGATGACCAAAAATGTACTTCGCGTACGTGTTTCCAAAGGATGGATTTCTTAGTCTTCAAAACTTAAGTAGCTTAACAGGCCGAGTAGCTTTGCTGCTGTCTACCCTGTCTGAGGGCCTCGATCACCTTCTCTTCACATCTTACTTTCTGTTCTTAAAGACAGGGGGCAACTGCACCTGGACCTTATCTCCCCCAACCCCTTGGCCTTGTGCTGGGTGCTAGACACCCAGAGGCAAACAAGACCCAGTCTCTCCCTTCAAAGAGGTCTCAGCTGAGTGACGTATGGGCACCTCTGCAGGCGTAAAACTGTAACCCCAAAGTTATGGAGACATGTGAACAACTGACAAATCGGTGGGAACAAAAAGGGCTCCGGTCTGCAGGGGTGGGTGCCCTCTCGTTTCCGACTTACCTGGGCTGCGGCGTCTGGGGTCGGGTCTTCTCCTTCCCCAGGTAGGGGAGAGCCGATGACCAGGCCCAGGAGTCCCGTTCACACCCCAGAGAATTTTCCCTGCAGCTGGTCCGAGGATGGAATTTGGACTCTGAATCATCTAGGTAAAAACAGAAATAGAATCCGAACCATGACAGAATGCTGCTGTGAATTCAGCAATGCTTTCCCACGCACCGGCAGAGGGGTGCTGCTGCGTGTGCCCGGGGCGTCTGCCCCGCAAGGTGCGAGGGATCTGCAGACTCCGGACTGGATTTCTCCAGGGCCCCCCGGAGTCTTCTACCTGCAGTGGGGAGCCACTGGCGTAACCTTTCTGGTTCAAGCTGTCAGCTCTTCCCACTTCCCCACATGCCCCTGCTCTCACCAGGGTGAGCCCTCACGGACGTTGGCAAGTTAGAGTTCACAGGATGGAGCCGTCTCTGTGGACAAGCCATGTGAGCAACTCCCAGCACAGGCGGTGTGTTGGCCTTTCGCGCTGTGAGGCTTGCCGCGCGCGAGGTGCTTGGTGTGGGGGCAGTGCTCTGGTGGTCCCCGGGACCACTAGGTATCGAGCCCTTCCATTTGGGATTTAGGGCAATCAGGGACTCTCTGTATTCCCCTCCTTCAGCCTCCCCTCCGCCCACTCCCTGCCTTGCTCCTCCCGTTTCCCCCTCCCTCCCTCTCTTGTTCCCTTGCCAACATGTAAGCTCCTCAACAGAACATAAGCTCCTTGGAGGCAGGGATCTTGACCTGCTTTTACCGCTGTTCTCCACTTCCGAAAATAGCGCTTGGACCTAAGAGCCACTACTAAATAGCCGTTGTGGTGGGCCCCCCTCTGCTCTCCAGCTATTGCCGTGCATCAGCCCCTGACCCTGGGTCTGTGCTGGTTTCTGGGGTCAAGGAGTCCAGTTCGAAGCAGCCCCACATCTGCCTGTCCATCGTCCTTTGGCGAGCGCAGACTCACCCCCATCCTGCGGAGGCAAGGCTGAGGGTCAAAGGGAAGGCAGACTGGCACACCTGATTAAGCCCTGGCATGGGAGACCACCCAGAGGACGTGGTGCCTGAGCTGTGAAGGATGCAGGCCAGGTGGGGAAGGAGGGGGGAATTCCTGGCTGAGGAGGTAGCCTGTGGGCCTGGATGTGGAGAGGGCGCCTGTGGGGGAGGAAGGAGCTCCTGGGCTTCAGGAGGGCAGGGTGCAAGTCTGCTCCTGACTCAGGATGGGCCTCCAGGGGGAGGTAGGGTGGGGAGAGCCTCACATTTTGTTTGCTGGCCAAGGAGCTGGTTGCTGGAGCATGCCGTAAGCTTAAAACGCCTGGTTAAAATGAGCTTGCGACAGTAGGTGCGAGTTTTCTCCACGCACATCCTAGTTCTCATGATCCGCCGTGCGCAAGCCAAGCCCGGGCCTCCTTGAAGACATCAGGCCAGGAGGGGCGCCTAGCCGTGCCGAGGAAGACAGCGGGGAGGAGGCGAGAGTCCACCTGCCTGGACTCCCCCAGCTGTGTATATCCCTCTGCACAACAAAGCTGCAGCCATGACTCAGGCCCTGAGTGTTTGGTGTGAGCGGGGCCATTTGACTTTTGCTGCATCTTTTATTTTATGCGTTCTTTCTCAAGAGCGTGGATTCTTGAGAGCGGTCTGTCATCCACGCAGGGGGAAATCAGAAACTTCTTTTTCCCATTGGAAAAGGGACTCAGAGAGGAGAGGGGCTTTCAAAAATGATTGAACTGAAATCCTTTCCTCCAAGAACGGTGTAATGAACTGCCTGGCAATTTACAGTCTGGCTCCCAGTATCTGCAAGATAGCCGCGTTCACATTATCCTCCCGACTAGCGGGCCCAGAGGGGAGTGCGGCCTCACCACGGGCCTTGGGTTCGCTCTGCTCGGGCAGGAGGCCGTGTGCCCCGGCTGCCTGCAGTCCTGGCCGTGTCTTGACATATTCTTAGCTCCTTTGCCCAGTGACCCCACATCGGGGGTCTGATGCTAAAGAAACAAGAAGGGCGTGTGAGGAAAAATGTTCAAGGGTGCTCACGGCATCTTTCGGTTCTTCATATTATTAACCAAAAAAGCAAGATAAGTGAAACATTCAACAACACTGCCATAGTTATAAATGTTGACAGGCCCGTGTGGTGGAATACTATCGAGCCCTAACCTGTCATGCTCCAGGAAAGGTGAGATGCAAAAAAATGATGCCAAGTGCAGAGCCAAGGTATACAATTGCATGTCCAATGTTATCCAAACGGAGCACACACGCAGACACGGGCACAGAAGAAAGACATATAGATGATGGAAATCTCAGGGTGATGGGACCATAAGAGTGGGTGTTATTACCTTTCCTCATGGCTTTCTGTACTTTTCAGGATTTCTAGCATGAACATTTTTCATAAATAGCAAAAGAGCAGTGACTGACACCTTCAGGAATTGCTTCTTGGGTTTGGCAGCAGCAGCTGTGGGCTCAGACCCCCCTCGCTCAGCACGGATTCTCTGACTCTGGCATACCTGGGCCACAGTTCTTCCTCTGCACAAGGGGTTACCACTCCCCAGTCCAGGGGGCTGTTACGAGGACCCCACACAATGCGCGTCAAATGCCTGGCTCGTTGGTCGTGACCACACACCCTCACCGAACTCCAGCTAAGATGATGGAGCCGCGAAGCCTCTGAGATCACAGGTTGGGGTACTGTCAGGATGAAGTTATGAGGAGTCTGCTAGCCAGCTCCGGACTGCAGCCCTTGTTCCCTTTTCCAGAATACGTGAGTAAGGCCTGCGTGCCCAGGGTGAAGCAGCATGTAGCTTTTGAGGCCCTCGGCTCATCCCTTCCAACCCCAGGGTTTTTCTTTCCTTTGGCTCCTCCTTCCTTCCCCCCCCACTGACATCTGCTTACTGCCTCGCCAACTAAGGGGAAACATTCTTTGGAACTGAAGTCGAGGTAGCCCCGAGGGTCCTGGCAGCTCTGAGGTGTTTATTGTCACCCAGAAAATGTGGTGCTGGCTGACCACAGGGCCTGCCAGGTTGGGATGCCGAGGAAGAAGCCGAGGGCTGGTGCAGTCCCACATCTGGGCCGCGTCCCCCGCCTTGGGCCAGAGCTCTTGCCTGCCTGTCCAGCTGGCGCTCCGTTCACCTCATCCCTCGGGATGTCTGCGAGTCTCGGGGCTCCACTCACTGGTCAGACAGAACCAGCTGGTTGGTGGGTGAAGGAACAGCTTCTCACTAAACTCAGGGGACTATGGGGGGGCTACAGGTTTTCCAGGGAGGGGTTGGTTGGTTTGCCCGAGGGTCCTGCGGGCCTGACTCTCACCAGTGTGGTACAGAGCAGGTAAGGCCTGAGTTCACAAGCAGGCAGCCTCGGGGTCGTGGGCATGCCGCACTGTGTGTGTCTACACAATGCCCAAACCCTCAGACAGTTCAGTCACCTCCCTAGGTGTTGTCCTTCCTACTGCTTGTCTGACTGCATCTTTCATTTTCATTTTTTCAAAAGGTTTATTTATGCATACAAGAGCTGGGGTGTAGGCCAGAGGTGTGGGGTGGTGAGAGGGTTCACCAGAGACAGAGCGGGGAGCAGAACAGGCAGGTCAACTGAAGGACACTGCTAAGGCGAGCAGCAGGTGAGACAGGAGAGGTCTGCTGCGCCATGTGGGAAGCTCCCTGGCCGGGGAGCGAACTCTTGCTGTAGTGGCTGCTGATAGCTTCTTAGTGCTGAGACTTAACCCCTTGTGCTGCGAGGGAGGCCCCTGCAGCTTTCATTTTTAATCGCAACCAAAAGCGTAGATCCTGACCGCCAATGAGAATGCACGGGGAACTTAAAACAAATCGCCAACACCACGGCCCCACCCCATACCAACAAGACCACAGTTCCTGGGGGGCGAGGCCCAGGCACCAGGATTTTTAAAAAGCTCCGCAGCTGATTTTAATGTGTTGCTGGGTTCAGAACCACTGCGATGCTCTTAGACGGTTAAGGCTGGAAGAGACCCGTCCAGCGTTTCCCAAGCTCTCTGATCGCACTCTCCCTGAAAAGTGATTATAAATTTGTAGATAGTGAGCGGGAAGTAGAGCTCAGGCTTAAATTGAAGCAAGTGATAAAAAATGGCCTTACGGATGAATTAGTGGTAATGATCCCTACTTAGATAATATGCTTTTTAACCTTACAAGAGAACAAGGAATTTACAAAAGTGAAGCTCTTTAATTTCACTGATAAAAGAATAAACACATGCTCAGGTAAAGCGAAACATCTTTTATTTTACATTTTTAGACAACATCCTGTCACCCAAAACCACTGACATTTTAAATGAGAACAGCGGTTTTTGTCCGTAGCCACTTAACATCACCTTTGACATCGCTGGTCAAGCCCAGCTTACTTCTCTTTGCCAGAGAATGTAAAGATTTCACTTTGTCCAGGGCTTGGGGGCAGAGGGAAGAGGAAGGAAACTTCCACTTCGTAGTACTTGTGGTGGGATTAGGCTGTGCCAGAGTCGCCAACGGACATGGCAAAGGTTGCTCGTGAAGCATGTCTGCTCAAACCCCGTGCTTTCCGTCTCTGCTGAGCCGAGTGTCTCAGCAGGTAGGTCATCGCCTTAGCAATAGAGCACAGTCATGAGAAACAGTGGGATGAATGAGTTCAGTGTGCTAACCCTGTATCTGCTTACACAAACGCAACTTAGAAGTGTTTCTTTTTGAGTGTCTTCCCTTTACAATAGAACTTCGGAATGTGGATCTAGAGCAGCAGGTGACCAGAGAAGGAAGAAGACTGGCTGAGGGCCTCCCTGGGGTCAGTGTTTGCTTTTCCTGAGCAGCGCCTCCCCTGTGGCTATTTTACAGCCCTTGGTTTCCTCACTTAGGTGACCCGACCAGCAGCCCGTGGGATATGCTTGGGCATGGGGTGTGTGCAGGAGGGGTGTGAGGGAGGGAGCACTTTCAGTCTCCCTGTTCCCTGCTGTGATCAGAGGGGAGAGATGCTAATGGCAACCCCTAGAGTTTGCCTCCCAAGCAATGCCTGCTGCTGAGATGTTGAAGGGGCATCCAAAAGAGGCTTGAGCCTCTGCGGAGGAGTCCTAGTGGACCAATGTTAAGGTCACCCTTCTAGGTACAGTAATGAAGTAAAAATACCCCTTTCTCCATGTGCAGTCAGACAAGGTGCTGCATTTACCTGACTTTCATCCCTGACTTAAGACCCTTTGACAGGGCGCCCTTGTAGTCTTCTCTGTGTGAGAAGGCCGGCAAGTGTGTTTTCAGGAACAGTTCCACTCAAAATGGTGAAAATTAAAGAGACAATGGTACTAAAAAATGGCTTCCGCCTCCAGCTCCCAGGAAACATTGCTGTTATGAGAGATTCATTTCTTGAGGATTCTAGATAGCTAAGTCTCACTGTATTCTGATTTCTAGCCTGTACTGCTTCCTGGAATGAGTTCTACAAGTCCACTTCCCATTTTGAAACTGCACAGTGAAGTCTTTCCCCCCATAATTCCAAGTTAATGAAAACCGTAGATTAGGAAACAAAGTAATGTTTGACTTGCAGAGAGGTTTTACACTTTGTGCCTGCAATTTCAAAACTGCCGGATGCACATGGTAGGAGTTGGCGAGCAGGGGCAAGAAGGAAGTGAAGGTGTGGACTCTCCATTCCAGCGAACAGGTACTGCGCTCTTTTTTAATGTCAGCAGGTGCACCTGGCAGATAGGGGAGAGGGGTGGTGAAATGGTTGTCTGTGTTGCATGGAGCTATGTGGAAAATGCACCCCTTCCGATGGAATCATTCGACACGGCACCTCCTCTGGGCACAGAAATTAGAAATATTCATGTGCTCTATTAATAGGTAGTAATGCTGTTAGTTTGGTGGTTAATAGTTTAACTCTTAAAAACGGAGCATCTTCCTAGTGGACCAATGTTAAAGTCACCCTTTTAGGTATAGTAATGAAGTAAGAATACCCCTTTCTCCATGTGCAGTCAGACAAGGTGCTGCAGTTACCTGACTTTCATCCCTGACTTAAGACCCTTTGACAGGGCGCCCTTGCAGGAACACAACTGGGGCAACAGTACACACTGTTTTATAGTGCCCATTGCCAGGCCACATGCCAGGCAGGAACACAACTGGGGCAACAGTACACACTGTTTTATAGTGCCCATTGCCAGGCCACATGCCAGGCGTGCAGATAGATGGAAGAGCTAGACTTGGTCCTTGAGGAATTAATAGACCACCCGCCATAGTGCCCCCCTCTTTACCTCACGCCATATGCTGCGCACTCCAGCAGTGCTGCAACCCTCCCGGGAGAGCTTCTCTCTGTGGAACAGGCATCTACAGTCCATGTGCTGCTGTCTGCCGTCGGAGGGGCCGTGCTGCTCTGCCTGCATCTCCAGGCAAACGTTCCTCCTTCTCCAGGGAGCAGTTAGGGCTAATTTTTCATTGCAATGACTCGTTACTTCTCGATTGTACGTGGAGAATGTGGCCATCATCTCCTATCTGTTATTAAAGTTTGTGGTGTTCCCTTTAAGATGGTGAGTTTGGGCATAGCTGAGATTAACTCCCCTAGTTTTCATGTTCTTTAATAAAGGCAAGCGCTTTGTTTCTAATCTAAGCTTGGAGGGCCAACTCACACCTAACTTACTGCACTCGGACTGTGCCAGGCCCTGTGCCAGGCACGGGTGACACTGAATTGATAAGGCTTACGTTTTGTTCTTGATTCCCCCCCCATTTATCCTTACTCTTTAAATTCATTAAAGTGTTTTTTTCCCACCACATCCCATCTGCTTCCCTACTTCATCCCTTCTACCCTTT
>PVIJ01017617.1:0-28849 GCA_004024925.1 Scalopus aquaticus | reverse complement strand
TGGAATAGAAAAGAACACAAGGGACCATGGAGATGGATCACGGGTGAATTGGTGGTGGGCTACCCAAGGGGAATGCAAAATGTAAAAGACATAAATAACAATAAAAATATATATTAAAAAAAATAAAGAAAAAATAAATAAATAAAATGGGCGGTTTGGGGGTTCTGGGTTCCCCTCTCCCTACCTGTAACAAAATGGTTGGCAGAAGTTTAGATAATATGCTTCGTTTCACATAATTCCAACTTTTTTTCTTGTAATGAAAACCAAGATCTTCTCTCTTAGTAGCTTTCAAATATATAATACAGTTTTGACAGAAATTATTATTACTGCTAAAAAAAAGCAGTTGAAAGAAAGTACCCATCTTAGATCTTATTTTCCTTTCATATTATTTTTAAGAGATTCACTCTTAGAATACAATGGAATGACAGCCAAATTTCACAGTAAACCCAGAGATAAATAACTCTTTCTTTTATATGTTCCTTAAAGCACAACTCAAGTGCAAACTTGTCTGTGATGAAATTCATCATTTCTTTATGTCCTTTTATCCTGCTTTTTAAGTTTTCTTTTGCCTCATAATGATGGTTTGTAGACTGCTTCAAGCAAATATAAGAATATTGGGATCTATGTGGTGCTCCAAGGGACAAATGTGTGTCCTTGAAGAAAACATAGGTTCTAGCATCTTGTTTTTGAAGTCAATATTTAAATAACTAAATTAAAGGTGTACTCTCTGAGTTTGCCAATGACAGTATGAACCAACTGGGCATCTCATGATTTGAAATGGGTGACCATAAAACAATTGGGAAAAAAAATGTCGGAGAAATGCCTATTGTCAACCAAGAGCACCCCAAGCTCAGAACTGAGAGAATAATAGGAAACCATTGTGGCTTGAATAAAGTCCAATAGCCTGAAGCTGGCTGAAGAGGTACTGGGTGCAGAGTGCCTCCAGCCCCACTGAGGACAGCTCTGGCTGTGTTTCCTTAGAGTCCACCTGCCCATGAGCCTGCCCTGAAGTCAAGGCAGTTCAGGTCTTTGCAGGCACCAAGTTTTCCCTTTTATATTCAGCACCTGGATGTAGAATGGAGCAATCAGGTACAAGCTAAATGAACCAATCAAGTTCAAGCCCAGCTCACTAGTTAATTATTTGGATTGAAAAATAAGAAAGAGCTAATTGGTGCTGAATGGTCTAATAGGTCACTTAGGATTGAAAAACAGTCCTATAAGGCCTAAAAGGGTATAGGCAGGGCAGAAGCCAACGTGGGGATTCTTTCCCTGCCTCAGAAGCAAGAAGAAGGATCAACAGTCAACCTTCAAAGAAAGAAGACAAGCCAAAGACCTTTGTAGAGACCTGGCAACTGCACCTGCCTTTGGCTCTGCCTCTGACATCACCTGAAAGGAGCACCAAAGTCCCTATGACTGGTGTCTCAAAAAGCTGCTTGCTGTTGATGAAGGCCAACAACTCACAATGAGGTGGTAACACTGGTGTGTCTGGCACTACCTCCTGCTGACCAGTGGTAATAGGCACTACTGGTCAGTTCTGTCCAGCAGTGTTGACAGGTGACTGGCACTCTGTGTCTGGATCACCTTTAAGAACTGCCCACTGCCTCTGATTGTCCAGCACTGCCTTCCGGTGCTGTTTTCCCCATTGCCATCTGGTCCAGTATTTGATCCTGTCCAGTCTGGCCTTCAGACTGTTGCTGTGGGCTGCTGCAGTCATCTCAGCATCCCCCGTCTGAGCACCTCCAGCCGCCACCATAGATTGGATCCTGGCTCACTGCTTGCTGCTGAGCCATGAGCTACAGGTCCTCATGATAGGACAGCACCATCTTAAACAAGCAGCCTTTTGTTTGGGACTTTTGGACACTATCTGGGGTGAGAAAGCCAGCCACTTGTGACTTTAGAAATGCTTTGTTTCCCCTGTTTGTTAAATAAACTCCATTGTTGTTGTTTGCTGAACCTGAGTGCTCTTGCAATTGTGCAAGGGTGAGAACCCATAGGCAGTGACCTGACCCTGCTTCAGTAATACAGTTGGGACTTGGTTTTCTGGTTGTGCCCCTGGACATACTTAAATGTGTCTAAAAATCAAAATCGTCATCTTGCAGCTCTAATAGTCAGTGCATTCTTCAGAGAACTCAAACCTGATTTCTGGCTTCCTCCCTCCCTTCATTCAATTATATTTGTCAAGCAGCTGCCCTAACCCTGTAAGAATGGAATCAACGGGTAAGCTGAAATGGTGACCAAGGCCATTCCAACCAAATTGGACGTTATATCAGGTTCCAGATGATTCTGAGTGCAAGCTGTACACTACTGGAAAATACTGTCCTTATTTTTCTTTTACTCTTTTACAGAAGAGAAGGGCATGTAGACCAACTACATGCATTCACTGGAAAGTTTTGTATTGCATGGTCTTTGACCTCACTCTGTGTACCGTAAGCAGCTCCACACTGGATTCCACAGCACCTAAGTTCTGTGATGAACATGAGTGAATTCTGAAATGCTAAAGGGTCTATATATTTTGCTAAGAATGGCTCCAGCTTCCTTGGAGCGGAAAGTGTGAGTGGGGTACCTTGTGGGAAAACTGAATAGAAGGGAAATTATAAGATTGGATTCTGAGCTGCTTGCCCAATTAGTGAGGATGGAGCCACAGTGCACACTCAGGTACCTGTGGTACCAATGAACTCATAAAATCTAACTTGTTATTTTCAACAATACCCCTGGAGTGCAATAAAACAACCAATGAATCTGTGCTTCTGAAAGAATGTGTTTCCAGCTGTTATGGAGAAGGTGTTGCCACATGAAAGCCTCCTTGATACTAACTGAGAATTAATCCATACCCTCATTTTGTAAAGTTGTGTTTTTTAAAAAAAAAATTGCTCCCTACATAAGAATCTTGTTTTCCTGCTATCAATTTTGAGTCACCCTCCCTCTTTGTCCTCTTCATTTATGCCTCCTGCCCCCACCCCTTACAGAGCTCCACAAATATCATTTTCCTTACTAATAGCTCCATGCTTTCATTGTGCCTCAGTTAATGGTTCTAATTTCCTTTGGTGGTCTCATTACCTCCCAAATTAAGCTCCCCAATGCACTAATATGCAAGCTTAAAATGATTTGGAAGCCAAGCTTGTTTTTCCACCAGGGCAAGATGCCTGTAGAAATAACCATGTATGATGGGGTCTCTTTGAAGCAATGCCTTTTATTAAATGATTAGAATGAAGTTTGCTTCCTGTCTAAGGTCAAGGTCAAGGAAACTCTCTGTATGTTGTTTCACCATCTGTTTATCTGTCTAATCTGAAAATAACAGCTCAACCTTAGTGCTTTTCTCTCTCTGGGTATCCATGTGCAGTTATCATCACCCCCACCCCCTTGCTTCTCATCTCCCTGACTTATTCAGCTTTGTTTGGTGTTGGTAAAGCGATTGACTTAAGGAAAATTGTAGCAGCATCTAACAGATTGGTGGAGCCGCCTGATTGAGAATTTGTTTATTGCCTGCACTCCTTTATTTCTAGGTAATCCGACAATCAGTATTCAAGTCCTTCTCTGAAATGTGGCATCTCTGGGTTAATAACTCCGTATGTCAGAGAAATAGGAAGGCAAGTCAGCTTCTTCTCTCTGAGATGACCACTGTGAGAGATGGGCAAGATGCTTAACCCCCACAGAGCCTCACTTTCCTCATCTGTAACTGGAAGTAATAATATAACTTACAGCACATGAGGATTAAATAAGACAGTCTGTGGGAAGTGATCAGGGCAGAGCCTGGGATGTTGGCCCAGTATGAGTGAAATCCCAAAATGGAGCTCATCTGTCTTCCCCAAATCCTCCCTAACAGCCAAATAATCACGCCTTCGTTTGCCAACCCATGAAAGGAGGCAATAATTGAATTCTACCCTATAAGCATGTTTCAAGGATTAAATGGATAAATGGAAACTGCACAAAACAGTTGCTAGGCACATGGAAAGTGTATGAAAGTGTTCTTTATTATTATCAAAAATGGCTAGTCTTATACCAGCTATTGAGATAAGTTGTGACTTTGAAAACTGCCCTGAACAACTGATGAATCAAAGTAAAGGTTTATATAGAGAGACTATTTAGATGTTTCATTCACAGAGGAAATAGAAAATTCGAGACGATGGAGGAGATCATTCAGAAGAGGGAAGATCATTCAGAAGAGGGAAAAAAACCCAGGTAATTTGGTTATCACATTCCTGAGGAAGTCCCTAGGTCCAGGGTGCCCTGCACAAAGGGGAAATTTGACCATAATTGAAAAAAGAGGCTTTTTAAATCTGTAAAGAGAGATTACAGGGGGTAATTTGAGGGGTATTATTTCCCTTCAGGGAGAGAAATTATTATAGCTGGGAGACACAGGAGACAACCCCCAAAACTCATTAATAAATCAGTGTTTTGCTTGTTTTATAAGGGATAGAAATCAGTTCAAAGTATGGGTAATTACATGTTAACGTCTTTATATACATTCCAAGAAGGTTTAAGAGACCACACATAACCACACTATGCACCTTTAAGACCTTTGCCAAAGCTTCGTTATGTTCATTATTGCCTTATTTTTTAAACTCCTAGTGGAACTATTACTAAGTGCAAGATGCATGAGCCATATAATAAACAAGAACAATGAAAAACTATCTTCCTAAACCTATGTGTATTTTGCGTAGCTTTTCAAAACCTTTGTCCAAAAGAACCCTCATATAGAGTGATCAGGTTTAGATGCTGAATGAAGAATCTTCTGGGTTATCTGACCTTGGCAAATGATTTCTCTGAATTTTAGTTTCTGTATACGCTCATTATTCCAGAGGGTTATTATTATTATTTTCATCCTTCTTTAAATAAGATGAAGAATGTGAGAAAGCTCTTTTTAAATGTAAAAGTGGTATTAATGGAAAAAATTATAACTATAAATATATAAAGCTGAAATGAGAGAAGCAGATGAGAGCGAAAAAGAGAAAAAATATGAATAAGGAGAAGATGGTGAGATGTAAGGAAAAAATCAATTTTTGAGATATTAACTTCAGGTAAAGAAGAAAGCAATTTGGAAGTTAAAAGATACATGGTAAATGAACAATAAAAGAACATTAAAGTACATTGTGTATATGCCTAAGATGAACTGTTATGTGGGTTTTAAAAGTTATGTATGTGAAGTGCTTGAGTGCATTGTAATACCTCTAATGGTAACTAAAAACAGGCACTACATTGTTTACATGGAGAGAACAAAGCAAATTGCATAAGAAAAGCATCAAAAAGATTAGAAAGAAATATGCAAAACTGTTTGCCTCTGGGAAGTGGGCAATCTAAGGAGATTGTTTTTATTTTTCCCGACCATTAAAAATTCCTTTATTGAACAAGAGTCAAATTTTATTAAAACTTCACTAAACTAAATTAACAACAAAAAGTGTAAGAAGGGGGCCTCCCTGTTGGCGCAGCGGTTAAGCACTGCGCTGTGGAGCTGTCGGCAGCGGTTACGCGAGTTCGACACCCGGCCAGGGAGAATCCCACATGGCGCGGCAGACCTCTCCTGCCTCGCCTGCTGCTCCCCTCAGCAGTGTATTTCTGATCTGCCTGTTCTGCTACCCGCTCTGTCTCTGGTGAACCCTCTCGCCGCCCCGCAGCTCTGGCTTGTACCCCAGCTTGTATGTATAAATAAAAAATAAATCTTTAAAAAAAAAAAGTGTAAGAGGGACTTCATCAAGGAGGCGTATCAACTAGAGAGCTTCAGGAAATATCCCGAAGTTTTTTGGTGGGGGGGATTAATAGGGAGCTTCAATGTTTTAAGGCTGTGAAAAAAATAATAATAAAAAATAAAAATTTAAATAATAAAAAATAAAAATAAATGTGGGATTTGTATCTGGAAAAGTCCAACACAAATACCATGTTATTTCACTTAATGACAGTCTTGCAATATCAACAGCAAACGCTGTCAATTACATACTGTTTATGGGGTCTAGGAACTGTTGCAACTGCTTTACTTGATCATTGAATCCTCACTAATATCCCATTGTATTAATTTGCATTAATTTGTTAGGATTGTCATAACAAAGTATCTTAGATAACAAAATTTGCTGTTTCCCAGTTCTGAAGGCTGCAAGTTCTATATCTAAGTGTTGGCAGTACTGGTGCCTTTGGGGCCTTCCTGGTGGCGCAGCGGTTGAGCGCTGCCCTGTGGAGCTGTTGGCAGCGGCGATGCGAGTTCAACGCCCAGCGGGGGAGAATCCCACACCTTGCGGCTGACCTCTCCTGCCTCGCCCGTTGCTCCCCTCAGCAATGTATTTCTGATCTGCCTGTTCTGCTCCCCGCTCTGTCTCTGGTGAATCCTCTCGCTGCCCCACACCTCTGGCCTGTACCCCATCTTGTATGTATAAATAAATAAATCTTTAAAAAAAAAAATTGGTGCCTTCTGAGGACTTTGAGGATAGGCTCTGTTCTAGGCCTCTCTCCTTGGCTGGCAGATGACAGTCTTCTCCTGGTATCTCTTCACATTATCATCCTCTATGCATATGTTTTTCTTTTCACCTGGTGTTCTTTTTATAAGGACATGTCATAAAAGACTAGGGGCTCATGCTACTCCAGTATGACCTCAACTAATTATATCTGCAATGACCCTATTTCTAAATGAAGTCATAGTCTGAGGTTCCAGGAGTTAGGACTTCACCGTATGATTCTGGAAAGACCATAATTCCATGCATAATAACTATGGAGAAGATAGTTCTCTTATGTTTCATTTTATGAAGCCCAGAGGAACCCAGAACCAGAGAAACTGAGTAACATCCCAAGATCCCAGAGCAGGTACCTGGTAAAGCAGGGATTTGAAGGTAGTCTGACACTGGATCTCACATGATTATATCCTACAGTTTCTTTGAAAAGTTTGGAGAAATAAATTTCAGTTTTCTCACAAAGCCAGGCGAAAGACTACTGTAGACTTAGAGAGCTAAACCTGAGATATCACTCCTGTGAGAGTCTTAAAATTACCATGAAAACTAGGTAAGGACATCTCAATGAGCAAGTTTGGCCCCAAATGTTTACCTGTCTATATTATATCCAAGGAAGCTGATCATTTCTTTTTTTTTTTAAGGTTTATTTATTTTTGCACACAAGCTGGGGTATAGGCCAGAGGTGTGGGGTGGCAAGAGGGCTAACCAGAGATAGAATGGGGAGCAGAACAGGCAGTTCGATGGAAATACACTGCTGAGGGGAGCAGTGGGCAAGGCAGGAGAGGTCTGCCGCGCATTGTGGGAATCTCCCCGGCCAGGCATCAAGCTCGCGTTGCTGTTGCCAACAGCTCCACAGTGCAGGCTTAACCACTGTACCACCAGGGAAGCCCCCAAGGAACCTGATGGTTTCATCCCCTTTATAATGTGGCTTTTTATGTTCTAACTTGATGCCAAGCAGACAGAAGTCTGGAAATTCAGTGAGGCTGATTGCTGGTGAGCAGTAAGAGAAGGCATCCACGAGAGCAGACCTCAGACCAAGCGCCAGTCACTGATGATTTTGAGACTCACATTTTCCACATTTGAGACATACTTGTCTGGTTCTATAGTTTGGCAGGGAGAGCAAATGTACGCTACCAGGAGGCAAGCTGCAACTTTCCCAAATTTCATGTGTTAGCCCTTAGTGGACCTGGAGTGGTGTTACAGCATAAGTTAGAAATAAGAGGTTGAACAGCCACTGTTTTCAAAAGAACACTCCCAGTGGAGAATCTTTGCAGACATGCCCACATGGGGCCTCTGTGCTTGCAGCCTCCAAGCGAAAATCCCTGCCCCTTCGGGTGCACATCTCTCCCCCAATAGGCTGAGAAGCTGCCTACAGGATCTTCATGGTGGAGGAGGCAGGCCCACCAGCCAGAGCAGGGTCACTGAGCTCATGGTGTCCTGCTGATCACAGGCTTGGGGGTGGATGACCAGAGTCACATCCAGGCACTTGCCCAAGACCCGAGTAGAAACCAAATCTTGTGTCACAAGCATTTGCATGAGAGGGCCTCCCTTTCTGATGCAATGGGTTGAGCACAGCACTGTGGAGCTGTCAGCAGCTGTGGCACATTCGACGCCTGGCCGGGGAGATTCCCACATGGGGCGGCAGACCTCTCCTGCCTCTCCCGCTGCTCCCCTCAGCAGTGTATTTCCGTCAATCTGCCTGTTCCTCTCCCCACTCTGTCTCTGTTGAACCCTCTCACCACCCCACACCTTTGGCCTACACCCCAGCTTGTACGCATATATTAATAAATCTTTAAAAAAAAAAAAGACTGCACAAAGAGTCCTGACAACAGGACACATCTCAGTCCCTAGCAAGTCACCACTGTTTGATCATTTGAATCACAGGATTCCAGAGGAATCTTTCGGTTTTTTTTTACTTTTTATTAATAAATTACCATTGTTTGACATCCTTGCTGGTGTCTTGACAGTATAGGATTCCTTTCCCCGGATGTAGTCCCATCACCAAAGCACCCACAGACTGAGTCTCCCCTGAGATCCTCCAATCTCCCTCCTGTTACAGATTTTAAAAAATGGTAACCCAAGGGGCGATAGGTTAGTTTGTAGCAAAATCAAGGCCAGAGGCAATACCTCCTGACACCTCGGTCCATGCCCAGGCCAGGCAGCCTGTGCTGGAAAACACCTACTCTTGAAGGCTGCTTAGGTGGCTGGTTTTATTTAACGAAAACAAATTTCCCCACTGCACATTTAGATCAGGTTTCCTTTGCTTTATCTGACTGTTTTTTCACTTGTCAAATGAGTGCTAACACATAGCAAAGACCAATGAATTAATATATATAAAACACTTGGAATTGTTACTGGCATATAGAAAAGCAATAAATGACACACCATTGTTCTTACTAATATTACCACAATAACCATTGTGTGGGCTTCCTAGGACAGCTGTAACAAAGTCCTGCAAATTGGGGCGCACAAAGCAATAAAAATTTCTTCTTGTAATTCAGGAGGCTGGAAGACTGAAATCAAGGTAATGACGGGGCCACACGTTTCCTTCCAAAGGCTCCAGGGCAGGACCCCTCCTTGCTCTTCCAGTTCGGTACCCCAGATGTTCCTCAGCTGCAGCAGCCTAACTCCCACCTCTGCCTCTGTGTTCACATGGCCATTTTCCACCTGTGTTTGTTTCTTCTTTTCTTATGAAGACACCAGTCTTATTGGATCAAGGACTGACCTCCCAGTATGATTCTACCTTACCTAATTGCATCTGCAGTGACCATTCCAAATAAGGTCACAATCGTAGATAGGGGGGTTAGGACTTCAGCACATCTTTGGGGGAATACAATTCAACCCATAACAATTATTGTCACTGTCAAATCAACAAATTTTAGAATGTTTATTTTCATGAGGGATAAAAAGTAATCACTTCCTTCTTGTCTTAGCCCTGGAAAGAAATGCCTGAGAGCTAACTTGAATTCATTTCCATCAGAAAACTGGTTTAAATACCAGGTATGCAGAAGTTTCGGATATGCTGGACGAAATGGCAAAATCAACACACTAATGTGGCTTCCTTTCTTCATTCCCAAAAGCTGTAAAGAAAGCTCACTGGTAGAGTGGTTTCATTGGGACTCTTTAGCTCTGTCCAGTAATTTCTTAGTATTCTGAGCTTGCAAGTCTAGTTCCTCCAGAAGCTTTCTAGGAGGAGGTATGACAACAAAACTTGGAAAAAGCGGTGACTATGATATTTGATCTCTATCTTATCCCAGTACTAAGACTTTCCAAGAACATTTGTCTTCAGAGTGTGTTCAGAAGAGGGTATAATAGTGAAATGAACACAGGCTTATATGTATACACAAATGTAACATGTGTATATATAATACATAGGTATGGTAATATATATACATGTCACTCCTATAGTTGACACTGAACCACACAGGTTTGAACTGTGCCTATCCACTTACATGCAGATTTTTTTCAATAAGTGGAATAAATGTTTTTGTGCCTCCTTATAGTTTTCTTAATGATATTTTCTTTTCTCTAGCTTACTTTATTGTAAAAGTACAGCATACGATACATATATCATACAAATATGTGTTAACTACCTATATAGCAGTAAGGTTTTCAGTCAACAGAAGACTATCAGTAGCTAAGATTTGGGAGAGTCAAGTTTGTACATGAATTTTAGATTGCCTAGTGTTCAGCACTCCCAACCCCCTGTGTTGTTTTAGGGTCAATTGTAGAGATAAAGGATTGTTTCCCAAATTGATTTACTTATTGCCATCGATAACATAAGTGTAGGTATACAACTAGTACCAACAAATAATAAGGGAAATGACTAAATAAGAGTACAATTAAGTAACATTTAATGATGATTTGAAATCCCCAGTTTCACCTGGCAATGTGTTGCAAGCTCTTACCAATTAACTCAAGAATTGTGTCTATTTCCCCATTTGTTCTCTGTGTCATGAAAATCATAAATTAGTCCTGATTTCTATGGCTGCTACTAAAATCTTGTTATATCGCCATATTAAAGAATTACAAAGATAACATTTTTGTACTAATTTGTGAGCTTTGGGTTGCTCATTATTTCCCTCTGAGTCATTTTGAAACCCTGGATGCTGTTCAGGCTCTCAAATCATAGCGATTTTATATGCTATTGTTCAAATTCTTCCACATGGAGAACAGATTCTAATGTGCATCTAATTGAGTTAATATAATAAGTGCATTTTTCATGTGAGCAAATTCCTGGTGGGCTGCTGCTTTCTCTTTGAACATGAATCACAGGTTCTGAAATCTATAAATACCAAGGCAAATTTGCTTGTGTAGCCAAAGGAGGAAAGCTAATACTTTGTCATGTCTTATTTAGTATTCAAAATTCTTTTGCAATAAAGGTGAGATATTTGCTTTCTAAATCTTTGACTGATGGTAGGTGCTCAGTACTTTGAGACAGAAAATAGCATAAGTGAGTTAAAATGGATGACAAAATGTCCTAAACCAGTAACGATATCACAAACCAGATTCTTTTTTTTTTAAAGATTTATTTATTTATGTATGCAAGAGCTGGAATATAAGCCAGAGTTGTGGGGATGTGTGAGAGGATTCACCAGTGGGGAAGAGAACAGGCAGATCAATTGAAGTACACTGCTGAGGGGAGCAGCGGGTGATGCAGGAGAGGTCTGCTGCGCCATGTGGGTTAGCTCTCTGGTCAGGGAAAGAACTCATGCTTCAGTGGATGGTGATAGCTTCATAGTGCTGAGACTCAACCCCTTCTGCCATCAAACCAGTTTTCACACACACCCAAACTACATTTTCAAAACATCATGGGAGAGTTCTCATCTAAACTCTTCTCATTGATTTTTTTTTTTTTGCATTAATGATTCTCTCACTCCTGAATTTTGCTGGTTTAAGTTGAACAAGCAACAGTGAAAGGTGGAAAAGACTCTAATTCTCCTTCACCTTTTAAAAATGGCCTCAGCCGAACTATCATTTCTTCCTTCAGCTTTCCTGATGAAATCAGAGAACCGGGTGATAGTGTTCTGACATGAAGGCCGCAGCGCAAGGTCTCTGGTGGAGCCCAGTCATTCTGGCTGAATCTATAAATGCATTACGCGGGCATCTGGTAGGGCACTGTAGCTTGTGGAAGTTGCTACCAGGCTTTGTTCCATTCTCTCACCCATCACTTGACCACCATAGCACTTCCGCCAAGCTGTTAGTGTCCCTCCATCATTATGTATCGACTCATTAACTGACACTTATTAAGTGACTACTGTGTGTCAGATACTGCCCTTGCCCTAGATGATGGTAACCCAAATACTATCTCAAGGATGAAATCTGTTGCTCTCTCAATCCCCTTGGGGCTCCTAGAACACATAGGCATTAGGTCCTTCCAACCCCAGCAAACTCATTCTGAGTCCCATAGTACTGACAAATCAAGGGAAGCAGTGTTTTAATCAGATATTTATCTTCTGGCTTTGTGAGTACAAGGGAGAAATTCAAAAGATGGGTAAGGGACACCAGGGTTCCTCCAACCCTGTCTGTGGGCTTTGGATCTTTGGGGAGGGGCTACAACCATTTTGAATCTTAATTGTTCATGCTGTCCTATAGGTCCATTGTCTGCAAAAATAAGAAAGAAGAGAAGGGGTTGTGCCTTTTATTTATATTGGAATATGCATATGATAGCATCTTAGGAGTTTCTAAATACTCATTCTCGAGAGACATATACATAATTGTGACAAATTCAGCATTGAACTTGGTGTGAAGGTTGGGTGTTGGCCCAGGCTACTCCAGAAGGCACTCCCTCCTTGTTCCCTAAAAGCTCCTATAAACACCGGTTAATTAAACCCTGGGTCCCCTTTGACACATTCAATACCCCCTGCTTATCCATATACTAACCTCATATCATTGGAACTACAAGAACCTCAGGGGTAGTTCAGAAATTCTGAATCAAACCACCCCGAAGCACAATGGTAAGCACACACTATAAACTGAGAAGATATCTGCAGTCAAAACCGATGTTCCAAGAGAAAACTCTCAGGGCCTCCTTCAGACCCTGTGAATATCACTTACTCTAGGCCCCCTCTGAAATACACTCCAACCCTGATCTCCTTCATCCCACCTTGCTCTGGAGAACAAAGACTCACCCACTCAGGTGGGTGCCAAATCCAGATTGATAGTTTATCTTCCTTTACCTAGTAAAGTTCCTCTGCTACCTTTTGATACAAAAGAAAAAAATAGACACGGGCAGGAGGTCTGGAGACCAGCCAAGAGGTGATCTTGTGCACTGGCCACGGGTTTGGACTCCCAGGCTAGGCAAACCAAGAATCAATCCGAGAACCCTCAAGTGCCAGCTTTGTGATTTTGCAACACACATGTTGCTTCCCTAATGCTCATTTCCTGATCTATAAAATGGGCCAATGGGGCCTCCCCGGCGGCACAGTGGTTAAGGCGCTGCGCCATGGAACTGTCAGCAGCGGCAACGCGAGTTCGACGCCCGGCTGGGGAGATTCCCATATGGTGCGGCAGACCTCTCCCACCTCGCCCACTGCTCCCCTCAGCAGTGTGTTTCCGTCAATCTGCCTGTTCTGCTCCCCACTCTGTCTTTGGTGAACCCTCTCGCTGCCCCACACCTCTGATCTGTACCCCAGCATTGTATGCATAAATAAATAAATCTTTAAAAAAAAATAAAATGGGCCAATGATGGTTTCTAATTATTGTGAGTAATAAATGATGGAAGGAATGGCCAGTGTTTAGCAGAGAGCCTGGCACAGAGCATGAACTTCAAATAAATGTTCTCCAAGAGCATCCCGCTGAGGCACTCGCTTTCTGGGATTCCTGGTCTCCATGCTGGCCTGTTCAATCCTTCCTAGCTCCTAAAATTCCTCTTCTTTTTAATTTTAATTATACAAGGTCATTAATTTAATAAAAATGGGGAAGATATTTAAAATGCCTCAAATTGACTTGTAAAAATTCACACACATATCCACATGTGGATGTAGAATGGAGTATCGTTCATTGCTGGAGAGATTGTGAGGCAGCAGCTTAGATCAATGCGTTAATTGCCCATTTCACTGCCTGGAAGGGTCTTAAAAACAGAGTAAGAACAACAACAAAGAAACATGATGCTAAAGATTATACAACCGTGGGGCCTCCCTGGTAGCCCGGGGTTGTCTCAGCGCTATCATGCTATCGCCACTGCAGCCAGAGTTCATCCTTGGCCAGGGAGATAACCCACATATGGCACAGCATACTTCTCCTGTCTCTCCTGCTGCCCCTCTTAGCAGTGTATTTCAGTAAATCCACCTGTTCTGCTCCTCACTCTGTTTCTGGTGAATCCTGTCATCCCCAGCCTATACCCCAGTTCTTCTATGCAGAAATGCAAAAAATATATATATAATTTACAACACCACTAACAGCTGTGTACAATGTGACACTATACATGTAGCTGGTGCACAAACACAATGATATGCATTAAAGTTTTGTAAATTGTTCCTGAGGATATGCCACATCTCTTTCTCACCCATTTCTCCAACTGGAGGTACCAACACTGACGTATCACAGAACAAAGCTCTTGCTCCCAGGAATGAGGGTTCCCAATCAACTCTTCGAGAGCAACCCAGATAACTCTGGAGCTCCCCATAGCAGGTTAAAGGCAGACAGTGGTCTGAATGAGTTAACACAAAAAAGAATAGTTTTGCTTGATTACAAGTTATTATAAGTGCGTTTTGGTTTTATAGGTATCAAGAGCTATAAACATAAGTTTTATGCTTTTTCTTATTTAACATATCATAAAAATAACTCAAACGAATGCTAAGAGCCTGCAAAAGTTTCTTTCCTTTAAAATTATTTATGTGTTTTATAAGTTAAAAAAGACTATTTAAAAAACTAAAGTTACAGTGATTTGAATTTTGTTTATATAACATATAGCATACTAGTGTTTATAATAGTATATTTACGTAAATGCTTATTAGGTTGTGAGTTTTTTGAGCAGAAATGGAATTATATTTGCTTGTGTATTTTGTGCAGTATGTAACACTGAATTTGGCTTACAACAGGTCTTCGATATCCTAATCATGCAACAAATACTGAACATCTACCATGCAGGAAGCACTCATGAGGCTATAAGGAAATAAAAATGAGAACGAGCTGGGTTTGTGGTCTGAGATGAGTGATAGACAAGCAGCCAACTCCAATGGCATAAAGTGAGAGTGATTGGTGTGAATGGAATAAAAATTAAATGCTGGAGGGGCAGAGAAGGGGCATGTGCTTCTGGTTGGAGACCTCAGTGAAACTTGACAGCAGAGGGGTTGTTTGAGCTGGGATTTGAAGGAGATGTAATATTTGGACATGGTAAGATGTTGTGGGGAAGCTGTGGAGACCTCTTGATCAAGGCTAGAAAGCACAGGCCATGTGCAGGATGTAGGCAGACCTCTGACTTGGTATTTGGTACGCTAAGTAAGAGATCATGTCCATGAGGTGGATTGGGGTCAAAGCCTAAAAAGCTTGAGCACCAGCTTGTGGGGAGTTGCTGTGGAAGACTTTTGACTAAGTGAACGATATGAATGAATTGTCTTGGCACTGCCCATTTTCTCAGAGCAGAGAACAGATATTCTGAAGAAATGTAACCCAGATTCATACAGTTTGGGGATATGATATTGGGAGAGCAGAGGACTTTCTGGGATTCACTCCTGGTGATTGTTGGCAAAGACTAGAATGAGACTGTCTCAGCCTCTTCTGTCCTCCATGGTCCATAGAGCTGAAACCATACATATTAGGTATTAGTCAGGCACATTTTTGTGCTATTTACTGCTCAGCTCAATCAAATCAGGTTACTTATCAAATATTGAGAGCCTCAGATCCATGCTAAGTGATGGAATAAATCTTTCTGAAAAATTAGTAAAACACTGTTTAGTCTTTGTCTTCAAAGAGAGTTCAGGATAATGGGAGGAATGAAACAATAGTTCAGAGGACTGATATTTAAAACATGGGCCCAACGCAAATGACCCAATGAAAATGGAGGCTGCTGAGTTAGGGGTAGAAAGGGCAGGATGTAGACACCGGTGAGGAGACATAGTAAGGAACTCAGTGGGAGAGTGTGAGGGAAACCAGTGGGAAGGGGGAAAGGGAAATATGGGAGTTTAAAATTCCTAATGAAAAGAAATAGACATGTAATATCATTAGATATTAGATGAACAAGAGTGAGGAAGAGTCTGAAAAGACCACTGCACTTGAGGTATTTAAATAGATGGCGGTACCATTCTCCTGGTAGGAAGAGCATGTTAGGAAGTGGGAGAGTTCACTATTTTAGAGTCTTTGAGACATCATTGTGACCAGATTATAGGTCACAATGTTTTAACCAAATGAAGAAAATATATGATGTTCAGTTTAGTAGTCCCAAAACCATGTAAAACATCTGACACTGAGAAACTGCTCGATAAATACTGGGGGGCTGAGTTGTTTAGTTGCTAAGCAACTGAACATGGCTATACTGAGGTGGTGCTGGGCAGCGGGGCGGAACTGCCAAGAGGAGAAAGTTGAAGTGTATGAGTGGGGAGCAAAGAGGCATAGGGCAGCACCTTACGCAGGGCATGGCCCGGCTAAGTGGAATGGAAGAAAAGACCTTGAAGGAAAGTGAAACAGATCTTTGCAGAGAAGAGAACTGAGAAAATGATGGATCCTAGAAAAAGCGAGGAGAAAGGACTTTAAGACTAGCATTTAGGGAATGTTTTTTATAGAAGACCAAAAGCCCTACCCACAAAGAAAAAGATTGAGCAATTTATCCGTCGTTAAGATCCAAAACTCCGTCCTTCAAAAATAATCATCAAGCGACTGAGAGGCAAGACACAGCAGAGAAGATACTGGCAATACACATGACTGTCCCTGGGTGTGATGGATGCTATGTAACAAATGACTACAAATAAGCAAGAAAGTGAAAGCAACAGGGGGAAAATAGGCAGAGTTGTGAAAAGGTCTGGAATGCAGAAGAAAACTGAGAGAGGTATGACAAGGAATTTAAAGAATGAGAGCTAGTAAGTAGATTAAATTAACTGTATGCATGTAGTAAATATTAATCCCCAAGTTGACCTTCTTTACTTTCAAAGAAGGCTTCATGTCTTTTTTCATTCATCTCTCCTCAACTAGTACCTTGAATTCAAGTCCCCATCCATTTTAGAGGTGATCTAATGTTTTCCTTCACAACATTTTTTAGGTTCCCTCCATCAAAGATAATCCTGGAGATGTGTACAGTAATATTTATACGCATTTAAGAAATTCCAAATTGGGCCCTTAGGAATGCTCCTAGGGTTTTTTAGAAGAGAAATAATTGCAAATTGGACCTTTTATAGGAAATGTACTCTTACCTGTGAAATTCAACTGGCTATTTTGAATATTATTGCTCAGTACTTGAAACAGTAGAAAGATGGGTTAATTACTCTACATTATTGTACATGCATATTCAATTAATATTTATGATGGCCCTATGGATTGGATATTACCACCACCAGTTATTGTGTATTTCGTTATTTTAAATTATTTTTTAAATTACAGGAAAATGTGTCCCCATTGTTAACAAAGAGAAGTATGCATAGTATACACTGAAAGACTCTTTCTCAATATATCTCATCTCTCATACTTGCCTGTTTTGCTGAGAGAGACAGCGGTTGAGCCAGTTATGAAAGCCAGGTTTGTTTAAAGATACCTTAATCTCTTATTGCTTAAACTCTACTGCCTAGCACTGATCTTTCCAGAAAGGGTATCACAACGAACAGAAGAGATAATAGCAGAGATCCTGTAGATGACTTTTATGTCTGTTATTAACTAAACAGAAAGATGAGGCAATGTCAAAGAAGTGAAATCTGCTGTGAATAAAGAAATGTTGTAAAGACAGAATGACCTGAGCTGTCTCTGTGGGTGGTTCTGGGCTTACTCACAAAAGCAAGTGAACATATAGCTGACTTTCTCTCCAGGCAAAGACATAGTAATAAGGATAGGATTGACCTTCCCACCTGGAAACACACACACACACACACACACACACACACACACACACACACACACACCTGCATAGAATACATGGTGAGCCAGACCATAGGCATCAGCCATGAAGTATGCATAAGACTGCCCCAGCTTGGAGAGAAAGTCCAGCCGTGGTGCAGAAGGTGTCACCCAGCAGGCCCAGAGGCCTCTCTGAGTGGACGAGATGAAGCGGGGTGTGTTTGGTGCCCAAGTCAGCTATAGCTCTGAGGCCAGAATAGCAGAGAGCAAGAGTGTTCTTTCCATGTACAGAGAACTCTGACCCATGTAAATATCTGCTCTTGAGTCTCCATCTTCACAATGATTGGCACCTGTACGTCAACTATAATAGATTATTCTAGGGGGGCTCACACAGCAGGGGGATTCACTTCTGATCCTGCCACTTGAGTGGAAAACCTCATAATACACAGGTCATCACAGAAGATTTCCCTGGGGACATGAAGTCTGGGGGAAGTAGTTGCTGTTGAGCACTGAGAGAATGTGGCAGAGAAGAGCAGGTCTTCACCTCAAGAAGGAAGCCAAATTAGCTCTAGAATAAAAGCTGCTGTCCACCTAACATACCTTAAAATCAAGATCTGGAAGTCTCAAACTGTTTCTAGGTACCAGAGCAAATCTCATGAATGCTTTGGTACACAAACGTATTCAAGGGGCCTCCTTGATGGCGCAAAGGGTTAAGCCTCAGCACTATGAAGCTGTCTACAGCCACTGCAGCACGAGTTCGATACCCCAGCCAGGGAGCTTCCCACATGGCAGAGCAGACCTCTCCTGCCTCTCCCGCTGCTCCCCTCAGCAGTGTACTTCAGTAGATCTGCCTGTTCCGTTCCCCACTCTGTCTCTGGTGAATCCTCTCACGTACCCCCCCAACACACCTCTTGCCTGCACCCCAGCTCTGGTATGCATAAATAAATAAATCTTTAAAAAATATTCAGCACTCCACAGGCAGAACTCTTCATGTCTAACTTCCATTTAAAAATTATCCCACATACCTCTTCTGTAATCCACGATCCTGGCTCTGGTCGCTCAGGTCCACAGCAGCCCCAGCGGCCCTTGATGGCAGGTGTGAAGCGTGGCTCTTGCTCTTCTTTGCCACATTCTCTGAGCACGCAGCACCTCCTACTTTCACCAGACTTTGTGTCCCCAGGGAAACCTTCAGGCCCACCTCTCTCTGTGCTCTCC
This sequence comes from Scalopus aquaticus, assembly GCA_004024925.1. Taxonomy (NCBI): domain Eukaryota; kingdom Metazoa; phylum Chordata; class Mammalia; order Eulipotyphla; family Talpidae; genus Scalopus; species Scalopus aquaticus. Next base: position 10,223 of record PVIJ01017617.1, on the reverse strand, counting down.
TGCTAAAGTTGTCTAGAGCCACTTTTTAGAAGAAAGCAAAAAGAAAAGCCACTCTACCAGCCCCATATCTATCTTTAAGGTGAATAATGCAGCTTGTCTGGCAATTTCTTGATAGTACAATGTCATGAAATACCAAGACAAGCGAACAGTAGATTTGATGGAGTGTAGCAGTTTAATGATGGTAAGATTTGCCTCTGGGTATGTGTCTCTGAAACCTCCTTAGAGACATAAGTAGTTTAAGGCTTACAGGCAAGAAATAAGGAACGTTAAAAGTGTGGCTGAGCCAGGTGAATGGGACCAAAAATAAAAAATTTAACACACACAATCCAAAAATATCCACATCTTCCCATGTAACATGTTTTCCTTGCGTAATTAAGCCATGTATTTTAAGAAAGAATCTGATTTCATTTTGGAAGAAGAACTATTAAATTCCAAGATCTGTGTTCTGTCTGTCTGATCTCAGTCTACATACTAAAAAGCCTCCGGCAGTAATGATACTCAAAATCAAAACAAGCCTTGAAAAAGTGTTTAAATGGAGTGAACTGTGATAAGTTCCTCCTTCCCAGAAGGAGGCCTCCCAGGTGGGGATAGACTCAGGATTCACCTGCAGACTCTTGGTGTCTCTGGGACATCATCTAGGTCACCAAAGGGACAAAAACTCCAGGATTCCTCTATTCTGACCACATGCACAGACCATGGCACCATGTGCCAAAAGCACAGAATAACACAAAGCTAGTCCCAGTCCTTCATTTTAGGATGTTTTTATTTAGATAGTTTTGGTCCCGCCTCTTCTGATAGCTTATTCCACATTACCCAGTGATTAGACGCTCCTGTTCAGCAGTCAGCGCATCTTTCTGTGGGTACCAGGAAAAAGCAAAACTGTAAAGCAGGGGAAATTTGATGTTCCTCTTCTCTCCTCCTTCCATGTCCCTTAAGGGCTGGAGTGGTACCCTGCAGTGCTCTGCCTTAGATGCAACTGTGCCTTTGGGGCCAGCTTCTCTTCCAGACACTGCTCTCCTCCCCAGGGCAGTTGACCCCTCCTGGCTCTATTTACCCTCAGGGTGCAGAGATCCCTTTGGTATATTTTGGCTCCTAAGGCTCACTTCCTCTGGTCCAGTCAAACTCAGCTCTCTCCTCAGTTATGCACCCAGAAACAAATCTTCTATATACAATGAACAGCATTTTTTGCTTGGCAAGCCCCAGAATGCATTCTGGGTAGTGCCCTGGCAATCAGGATTATGGGCTGGCCTGGCTAGACTGCTAATGGCTTGTGCACAAGAGGACAGCGCCTTTCCCTGCAGCTCACGCTGCTCCTGGTGCCCCCACTTTCCTGTGTCCTGCTTCCTCCCCCCTCCGGCTTTCTGGAAAATCTTCCCTCCCTTTCACCATCCCAGTCCACTACCCCTATTTTTACCGAATCAATTCCATTCTTCGAGTGCTCCAGAAAAATCTTTGGCTTAGGTATATTTGTGTTGAATTGTGTCTCCCTGCTAAATCGTATGCTGAAGTCCTAGCCCCTAATACATCAAATGTGACTTTATTTAGAGAGAAATTCTTAATAAAGAGGATCAAGTTATAATGAGGTCATGCAGTTGGGACTTGATCCAATATCAGCACCCTTATAAAAAGGGAAAATGTGAACAGAGTCATACAGAGAGAAGATGATGTGAAAAAACATAAGAAGACAGCCATCTACAAGCCACGGAGAGAGGTCGCCAAGAAATCCACCCTGCTAATATCTTGATTTCAGGCTTCTAGTCTCCAGAGCTGTGAGGCAATAGCTTTTTGTTGTTTAAGTCATTGTTCTGTGGTACTTTGTTATGGCAATGCTTGCAAATGAGTACTTTTCCTCCCAGAAAATGAATCCCAAATAAAGATTTGCATTAAGTAAATTCACCAGGGAGTGTCTTTGAATCGACAGCTGTGGGGAACAGAAGGCGAAGTAGAGCTGCGATGCATTGGCAACTGACAGCTCAGCTGATTCCAAGGTAACCCTGGAGCCGGAGTGGCCCTCAAATTTGTCCCATCTTAAGCACAAAGAGGAAAGAAGGAGAGGTCAGCTCTTTATGTCCAACACCTCCTCCTGCCAACACCAATCAGTCAATGGACATGAGAGAGAAAAATTAGGGTGAGATTTTCTTTGACCAAGGGCAATTCCTGCAGAGGTACTCAGCAGTGGCCAGCAGCCCTAACGCAGCAGCTGGAAAGCACCAGAGCACCCACGACATCCTCCTCCACTGGGCTTCCCTCCCTGCTACACTCCCATGACACCGTGAGCTCGGCGCCTGCCATAGCACTGCCCACAGTGGTCATTTATTTGCACTTTGTTGTACTTTTACGTTCATTTACACATTTAGTTTTCTGATTATACACTACATGTGCAAAGATCTGGCCTGTCTTTGATCACTTTTATATGATATATGCCTAAAAAATTGCCTGGGCCCCTCTGGTGGCGCAACGGGTTAAGCGGAGCACTGCGGAGCTGTCCGCAGCCCAGCGGCTGCAGCGGGAGAGTTGGACATCCGACTGGGGGATTCCCACATGGCTCAGCAGACCTCTCCTGCCTCGCCCGCCCGCTGCTCCCCTCAGTGGTGTATTTTGTTCGATCTGCCTGTTCTGCTCCCCACTCAGTCTCTGGTGAACCCTCTCACCCCCCCACACATCTGGCCTGCACCTCAGCTTGTATGCAAAAATAAATAAATCTTAAAAAGAAAAGAAAGAAACAGAACATTAAAAATTTTTTTTAAAGTGCCTGATTTTTATTAGACACTTCATAAATACTGGAGGTTAGAGGAATAAATGGTTATTACTATATTCACTGTGAATCATCAGAACTCTGGAATTTTCCTACCTCTCAATTTACTACCAATCATATACTCTGAAAAGTTAATAAATGAAAGCAGATAAAGATGCTTTGGAATTGGAGTGAAAGAAACTGAGCTGGGGCTTTGTTGAGTTGGGTGGGTGCTTTGGTGTTGTAAACTGAAATGTGTCCCCTGAAATTCATACGTTGAAATCCTAACCCCTAGTACCTCAGAATATGACTGTATTTGGAGACTGGGCCTTTAGAGAGGGGATAAAGGTCAAATGAGGTCATCCGGGCCAACCCTGTTCTAGTAGGACTGGTGTCCCTATAAGAAGAGGAAGAGGCAGGTGCACAGAGAATAAGTCCTATGAGGGCACAAGGAGAAGGCTTCTGTCTGCAAGCCAGGATAGAGGCCTAGGAGAAGCGGACCCTGCGGGCAACTTGGTCTTGGCATTCAAGCCTCCAGAACATGAGAAAACACATTGCTGTTGTCTAAGCCACCCAGTGTGTGATCTCTTGTTCTGGAAGCCCTGACTATCACACTTGATCTCTCTAAGCCTACTGTCATCACTGAGCAATCACTAGCAGCAACTGCTTCTATCCTGTGGGTGGATGTGAAGAATGAATGCGATGATATGTGAAATTCCCAAAATGAATAGTGGAACCTCCCCTGGTATGGGGGACAGAAGGGGCATGTCTGCACAGCAGAAGGGAAATGCTGATAATCAGGGGCCGGTGAGACTTCCAGATAGGCATTCTAGAAGGCAATGGAGCTCACACAGTGTTGAGTAAATATTAAATATGTATAAATTGAATTGCTTTATTCTCCCTGCCTCCCAAACTTCCCTCTCTCTCATCTTCCTGCATTTCATAATCCAACAAGTCAGGCTGTCTCCACCCAGCCTCTCTACCTCCACTCCTCTCTCACTCTTTCAAACCCATCAGCACAAGGAATGAAGCATCTATCTGCCTGCCTCTCAGAGCTGGGGGGTAATTTGCTTTATGGAAAATTATAAATAATGGAAATGCATGGAATGTATGGGAGATAAATAGAAGGTTCAGAGGGGAACAGGGATCCCTTTGTGCTACAAAGATGACTCTGGGCATATGGAATGATTTATGTGTATTTTGGATATAACATTTGCTGTGAGCAGAGAGTTGAGAGGGAAACCAACTCCTTTATTAATAGGAACTACTTCCATCAAAAATTGTATATGGAAACAAGTAAATAGAAATGCCCCAGGTCTGGGTTCTCTGCAATTTCGTTGCTTTGGGGTTTCAGAGAGATAAATGAGAGTGCACTAAATGATTGTATCGGGGAAACTCCGTATTGTCTATGCTTTGAAATGAGGGAATCTATGTCCTAAACTCAGCCTGTGCATGTTAATGTGCTTGTGCATGTGTGTGTGTGTGCATGTGTGTGCGTGCTCATGTGGGCACAGGCATGCACACATGTGTTTGGATGAGAAACTGAAGGAGAGACCTAGTGTTTGTTTGTATTTACTGGTCTTTTCCTCATCTGCAGCTGGAAGCTTTTTTCTTTGGATACCATTAGTCCTCTGATGACAGCATTTGCCAGGACTAGCCAAGATCCTAGCAAGACTATAAAGCTATCCAGAGAAAAGCCCAGACTGAATTTTCAAGTCTGACCCATTTAATCCCGTTCACAGAATTTTGAGCCACAGCAAATTACAACTGGGAAGGAACATCAGTGTCACCTGGTCTAGTTCCCTCATTTCAAAAATGAGAACGGGAGGAACAGAGAAGCTAAGTGGCATGCTCAAGCAGCCTGTGGAAACCACCAGCAAGTCTGGGCTCCACTGTGAGGCTACTGACTGTGCAGCCCACGTGAGAGTTGGAGTTTGAAAAGAGAAATGCTGGGGTGTTGACATATGAATTAAGTCCACTCTACAATAAGCAGTTTGTTGGCCTTTGGGGCAGGAACCCCCAGCACAAAAAATGCCTTCATGACAAATTTGGGGAAAATGGCCTTCCTACTGGTGCAGGGGTTAAGTCTCAGCGCTTATCAAACCATTGCCAGCCACTGGGGCATGAGTTTAATCCCTGGCCAGGGAGCTTCCCACATGGCACAGTAGACCTCTCCTGTCTCACCCGCTGCCCCCCTTACCAGAGTATTTCAGTCAATCTGCCTGTTCTGCTCCCCACTCTGTCTCTGGTGAATTTTCTCACCTCCCTCACTCCCGTACCTCTGTCCTACACACCAGTTCTTGTATGAATAAATAAATAAAAATATTTTTTTTTTTAATTAGGGGAAAGCACCCTCTAGGTACATGAGGAAAGAGACTCGCATTTGAATTAAATGGGAAACTCTCTCCCTTGTCCCCATAACTGGGCAGTCTGCCACAGTGCATGACTGGAGAGTGGAGGGCGGGCTAGATTATAGCCTCACTCGTCCCTCAGCCGGGTGCCCTTCTGCAGAACAGCCTGCCAGGCCATTTGGGGCAGCCCTTTGCAGGGCGGTGGCCTCACTGTGGCAGAGCTTCATAAGGACAGACTGGGCTTCTCGAGGCTATGGCGCCATCTCTACTTTCCTCATTTGGTCACCCCTCCATTATTTCTTCCCTTTTTTCTCACTGCCAGTCGAAGTGGCTGCTATGACCCCATCCAAGTCATTAAGATGTTATGTCAGAAAAACACACAGAGATTTACACACTTATACCTAAACTTTCAGGTTATCTGTTCAATGGAAATCTTTCTCAGGTCCACCCTCCTCCTGGGATTCCACCATTGAAAGATCTATCACCGTTTCCTGGATAATTATAAGCTACGTCCATACCCTACAGTGGTTAATAACACTTGGGGTTTCGCCTCTTGCCTTAATATAGTCAACATAGTTTCAGTAAAGTTTAGAGTCAAAACTTAGGGTCATAAGTATATGTTTCAGTCCACCTGTACCTTCATTCTCTTTTTCATAGCTCTTTAATTTTATCTTTCTGTCTAGCTTTTTTATTTGGGGTTGCCAAAATAAATTCAAATGGAAAATTAAAGGAAACTTTCCATGCTCCCAGTGCTGGAACTAGGCAATGAGAACTAGTGGGAAAGCATGAAATCAACAACTGGAAGGAAGCCTGATACGAAGTCCCTGGATTCTGTCAATTCCTACTCACGTGGTAGTGGGCAAATCACTCAACTCCACTGAACCATGTTTTTTAGCCCATTTGGGAAAACTGGAAGTAAAAATGAAATCTAACTTCTTTAAATGAACAACATTGATAATAATATCACAATTCCAGAGCATGATGGAAATGTTGATTATTGTTCATTTTTATTATATCTGCGAGGGATTAGAGACAATCACAAATTCCTTACCAATCCTCCCATCAAGAGGTGGAGTCTTCATTCCCTCCCACATGAACTCTGAACTAGCCTTGTAATATAGACCAATAGACAAGAGGTTAGGAAGGAGTGAAATCAGCAGCAGGACAGGACTCCAGTGGGGAGACAGTCACCATGGGGAGAGAGAAACTTTGCCTCAAATGGGCAATAACAATTTGGGGAAATTAAAGCTGACAACACAGAGGTGAAACAGTAGAAAGAAGCCTGGGGAAGGAAGCAACACTCTGAAGTGGTAAAGAAGATAAGATTTTCATGCTCGCACCCAGCTTTAAGTTGGGTAAATAAAAGAGGAGAGACTATTCCTCCCTGCTCTAAAGAATATGTGGAGGTCTAAAGAGGAGAAGGCAATGAATGAAGAGGTGAAGCTGGAATGGGAGGAGCTGCCACAGCCGGGTGAGAGATGTCGTGGAAGCACAGGGCTTGGAGTCTGACAAGCCTGGGCCTGGTGTTGCCTCCACTGCTCACCAGCTGAGAGACTCGGCGTTCAGCCCCTGCCATGGTGACTGAAAAGGGCTGGATGGGAACAAGATTGGAGGCAGGGGGACCTGTGGTGGGGAGCACCAGTGGTCCCCTAAACTCACTTTCCCTTTCTTTGCGCACGTGCTTGGTATCCCTTCCCAGGCTCCTCAGCAGGGTGGCCATGTGTCTGTGCTTATTCCAATGGAGTAACAGCAGGCTGGAAGTGTCTGGTCCCATACACTTTTTTCACTTTCATTTCTCTTCCCAGCTCAAGTGTCAATGCCCACAGAGCCCCTGAGAGCCACATGTTAAACAGACAAGTCTTCATTACTCACTTTCTTTGAAAGACTCTGTCAGGGAGAGTAGCCTTGGCAACCTTGTACCTAGAAATAAATTTTGATTGTGTTACACCATTAGAATTTTGCAGTCGATTTGTTTCATCAGTCTCATAAATCTACTTAGGACAGGGTTGCATGCCCTAGAAATGAGATGATGCGTATTTCGACTAGGGATGTGGCCATCAGAGATATAATAACAAAGGTAAGTGTGGCTCAAACCCTGGGAGCTTTTCCCACACTCCTCATCAGAGAGATGGTGAGAAGCTAAGGAATCAGGTTTCCTCTGGAACCAAATGAAAGTTCTACTGTCTGGGAAGAATGAACAGCAGAATCCCCAAGCAAGTGGTCAAACAGATAATGGAGCTGATGGGAGAGGCATCCTTAGGAAAAGTCATAGTCATGTCAACAGACATCCAACAAGGCCACGGACAAGCTGGGAGCGTGGTGAGTTGGCAGGGGTAAATCCAACAGGCAAACTTTGATAGCAGACCCAATATGGATGCCATTCGGACCCTCTGCAGGAGGCATAGGTGGGTTTCTTGGGTTTGGATTGGGAAGTGTGTCCTGCACTTTTCCCTGTCTTGTCTCCCTTGTACCCACATGGACATAAAACTCTGGGGGACCCAAGCTGCAGAGGGAGTCGAGAAAGATGAGGAGATCTGGAAATTGGGATTGTTTGAGTCCTTTTCACAGTCACTTTTTTGTCTTCTTGAGAATGTCTCATCCAGCTCTGTCCTGGCTGTTTCCTAGGAAGAGCAGAGTCCAGGCTTCTGTGCCACTAAAACATTCCCAAGATGAACTAGCCCAAAATATTTGCTGATAACCTCTTTTAAGAGTTTATGTGGCGTGTGGGCGTAGAGTAAAATGGTTCCTTCTAAGGAACTAGCTGATGGTTTGGGTTGGCCTCAAAGGCAACTGCTTTGAGCCATATTTATGCCATTCTACTCCATGCAACTCCCCACATCACAGTCTAGTTTCCCAGATCCTAAATTTTTCCAGGTTACTAAATTTTATGAAATCCCTGTTCTCTTCCCTCTTCCCCAACCTATTTTCTTTTGCTATCAGAATCTGTATTTCCACTTGTATTTTCCCCCACATTTCAAAGCCACACACCTCTGAAAACCTAATGAAACATTTGATTTTAATGTGAGCATTTAGAACAGAACAGAGCTAAATGCCTCCTGTGCAGAGGGTCGATTTCACTTCAGCAGAGTATCCTTTATATGTGCTGAAAAATACAGACCATTCATTAAAGGATAATTGTCCCCCACAAAAAGGAAAATTCATGACTCTCATTGAGATACAAAATGAACATGTTAACCATTTTATTTGACCCATTAGTGAGAGAAACAGACAGATTGATAACTGGGTGAAATGGAAGTAAAAGAAAGTCAGATTAATAGGCCAAATTTATATGGAGTAAACGATTATTGAAATGAATGTGGAAATGGAGGCAAAATTGCCTTTTTCTTGGAGTGGGGGAAAGAGATCCTTTGCATGTTTATGCACAAGAATTAGTTTGTATTGCTGTCAGTTATCTACAGTTTAGTAGTAAAATATTTCCATGAAATAAAAATCAACTCCGAAGGGTGTGCTTTAGACAAAACATAGTTTTCCTTTGAAGCATACTTTACTTGTATATTTAGAATAAATGCACCCTGTTCTGGATCTCACTCGATGCCTTTTTCTATGAATGGCTTGAGTACCTTAGAAAAAGTCAATTACAATAATATCTTAAATTAAATCAATCTGGGTTGAATGAACACCAAATTAGCTTTATTGGCATGTAAAAACTCTGCTCCTAATCATCTAGATCTGCCCTGATTGTTTCCCAGCTGCGGTAGGGTCCAGGTTTCTGTGCCCACTAAAACAGTCCAAGAGGAATGTCCTAACCCTCTTAATGTTGTGATTATCTCAAGTTACCTTTTATACATTGTGTTAATAGGGAAACTCAAGGATGTTAACTAGACTTCCTGTGGTGTTCATTTCGCAATATATACAAATATCAAATCATTATGTTGTACACATGAAGTACATATAGTATTACATGTTAATTATAGCCCAATTTTTAAAAAATCACTGTAGTCCTTAATACAGTGGTTCAATTGCTTTTTTAAAAAAGAAGGAGATGTGGGTATAATTGTACTTTACGATTAGATGTGTAATCTCAGTGTAATCTCTTAGTTTTCATATCTACAAGGTGGGAGAGGGCAACTTAGATGTTCTCAAAGCTTTCTTTCCATTCTCATGTTCTTTGATTCTCCTGTTCATGACAGTGGGCTGTTTTCTGTTTTATATTACTGTGCTAGCTAACTTTATGTGTTAATTTGATGTGACACTGGTCCCCAGGTACTTGGTTGAACATTTTTCTGGAAGTGTCTGTGAAGGTGATAAGTTTTTATTTAAATTGTTGAACTTTGAGTAAAGGAGTTTACCTTTAGTAACGAGAGTGGTTCTCATCCAGTCAATTGAAAGCCTTCATGGAACAAAGATTGATCTTCCCCCCAAGCAAGAAGAAATTCTGCCAACAGACTCTGGACTTCAACTGTAACTCTTCTCTGAGTCTCCAGTCTGCAAGCCTACTCCATCAGAGTTTGGACTCACCAAATCTCCACAATTTTGTGAACCAATTTTTTATAATGAATCTCTACTATCTATCTATTTATCTATCTAAATCTCTACCAGTCTATCTATTTACCTATCTACCTACTTATCTATGTATAGATATGGATAAAAGGATATATGTCTATTGATAGAAAGGTGAGAGAGAGAGAGACAGAGAGAGAACATTAGTTCTATTCTCTGGAATAATACAATTACTATGAGGAAAAGAAAGAGAGATGTTGAAAATAGATCTGTCTCAACTTCTCTGAATTCTGATAACATTTATCTTCTCTCAATTCTCGAGATAGAAGAACAAAATTTTACATACAATGTCTACCATTCAAACAACTGTCAAGATTTCTTTTTAAAAATACAAAACATTTAATTGAGTAAAAAGAAGAGAAGGTGTTTTTGAAAGTTATGAAAGGCATTTCATATTTTGAGCATCAAGTAGAGTGGATAACTGTGGTCACATAAAGTCACATAAGTGACCTGGAGCATCAAGAGCCTGTAAGTCCTACCTGAACTTCCCTGCGCGGAGTGGCTTACTGCCCCAGGACTAGAAAGATTGTTGTTACTAGTCCATCTGAGACAGGACGGGAATCATCAAGTTTGGCACATCTATTTATTTTTTTTTTTATTTTTTTTTTTTTTTTTTT
>PVIJ01017616.1:0-28852 GCA_004024925.1 Scalopus aquaticus | reverse complement strand
GGGGGGGGGGGGGGGGGGGGGGGGGGGGGGGGGGGGAGGATAAGGGCACAAAATGGAAGAGAGAAGAATACAGGGGACCATGGAGATGGATCACGGGTGAATTGGTGGTGGGCTGCCCAAGGGGAATACAAAATGTAAAAAACATAAATAACAATAAACAAAAAAAAAGTAAAAGAAAAAATAATTTCAATAGTGTTGAGTCTCAAAATAGGAAAACCCAAAGAGAGGGAGAGAGAATGGCCATTTAGTAGTCACTATACAAACAACATTCATCAACTAAGTTTGTTACCTTACAGGGCCATGGTTTGTGGTCCCCAAAACAATTACAATAGTAACATCCAAGGTCACTGATCACAGGTTACCACAGAAGACAAAATAATAATGAAAAAGTTTGAAATGTTACTAGAATTACCAAAATGTAACAGAGACACACAGTGAGCACATGCTGTTGGAAAAATCATGCCAACAGACTTGCTCAACACAGGGTTGCCATTAACCTTCAATCTGTAAAAAACACAATGCACGAGAAACATAACAAAGCAAAGCACAATAAAAAGAGACATGCACTGTACATACAGGGTTTGGTACCAACTGAGGTTTCAGGTATGCAATAGTGGTCTTGAAACATGTGCCCCAAAGGCATGGGGGAGGAATACTGAATATCTTGGAATGAAAAATGCTAAGATATACTCTTTTAAATGATTTTTCTATTTCTTATATCATATATATATAATTCAAACAGAGAAAGCTAAGAGACCTGTTTGATGATACTATCAAAGGAAGAGCATGAGTAACACTGGAAGAATACTATAGTTAAGTTAGGGGTTAGAGGTAAGAAAACCACAAAGCAACAAATGAATAAAAGCAATGCTTTTTTGGGGGGACAAATTTTACAATGAGAAACAGAAGTGGTATAAATAGACTAAAAAGTAAAAAATTTCAAGCAGTGGTACAGAAATAGGATTAATATAAAAGATTCATCAATAAAATGGAAAAGCCATTTCTGTCAATGACTAAAAATAAAAATAGCACAGGATTCTGAGTCATGAGTTTGTTAATATAGTCATAGAGCCTAACAAATTAAAGAACAAATGTATCTATATTCAATATCCTAAAATACTTTTTCAATTAAAATTATCAAAAAATTAGCAAAATAAAAAATTTCTAAAATCTGTGTATAATGTTTTTGGGTTAAATAGAATTAAATATTTAAAAACACCTACCTGTTCTTCCCTTTTTTGTTTTCTAAGCTGTATTCCTTCTTCTTCTCTTCGCCTACGCATCTCTTGGGGATTTAGGGCTTTATTCTTGTAACTTTTCATTCTATAGTTTTCTTTCCCTGGACTAGCCATGGCATCTTAAAGAGACAAGAAAACAGATACTGATAATTCTCAGAACAACACAAGATATTTACTCAGGGCAAGAGAATTCAGTCTATCAAATTAGGTAGAAAGACAAAACCCATTCTAAAATTACATAGAAGGAATACATTCCCTCAGTTCCAAATCAAAATTGGAGCAAAATGACCAAATACTTCAGGAATTACTATTAAACAATAATTTGAGTCTAAACACAAAGCAACTACTTTAATTTCACTAACTCTAAGATACAACTTCCCAAATCTGGTATTTTAACCTTTCTGGAGTGGGATGCATCTTAAAAATCACTGTCAGGCAAGAAATAATAATGAAACCGTGTATGGTGGGGAGAAGGAACATCTAAATTACAGCAAGATCAAGGCATTGGAGCATTTTATTTTCAATGGACTGTGGCATTTGACTTTAATGAGCACACATCAAATATTTATTGAGGGGCCTCCGTGGTAGCGCAGCAGTTAGGCGCTGCGCTGTGAAGCTGTCAGCAGCAGCAAGGCGAGTTCGACAACCCGGCTGGGGAGATTCCCACGTGGCGAGGCAGACCTCTCCTGCCTCGCCTGCTGCTCCCCTCAGCAGTGTGTTTCCGTTGGTCTGCCTGTTCTGCTCCCCACTCTATCTGGTGAACTCCCTCGCCGCCCCACACCTCTCTTCTGTACCCCAGCTTGTATGCATAAATAAATAAATCTTAAAAAAATGTATTTATTGAGGTGTGGCTTCTTTCATTTACTTAAGGCACTGTTATAAAAATTAAGGCCATGTGGATCAGTGACTTAAGTCATGACAGCAATACCAGCTTTCAGTACTACAGTATAATTAGTTATTTTTAAATATAAAGATATCTGTACTCTTTATTTTAAGTAGTAATATAACAAATGTATTTTAAAACATTAACATTATATAAAAGTATGTTTAAAATATCTATTTTATATAAACACGAAATTTTATATTTGAGATACATGTAGTTTCACTTTTAGAAATGAATTATATAAACACTAAAAAGTTTTACTGAAGTAACATTGGTTTATAATATTATATAGATTTCACATGTATATAATTATAATTCAACATCTGTATATGCTAATTATTCCCACAAAAAGCACAGTTTCTACTCACCTCCATACAATTGACTTCTTTCTCCTGATCTGCCCATTGCCCAAACACCGTTCCCTCTGATGAGCACCATTTTGTCCTCATAATCTATGAGTTTATTTTTGTTTAATTTTGTTTGTTCATTTTTTAAAAATTGTAGACATCCTAGTAAGTGTACTGACTTTCATTTTAAATGTTAAATTTATAGTACTTAGGTATCAAGGTTTTGATCTATACTTGAGTCAGAAGTCAGGAAAAGAACTGATTGATCATCCAAGATCACACAGAGGTATAAAAGAAAGATGACCAAAGAGAAAAATTTGAGGATGTTCACATTTTATTGGGAAAAGGAAAGAGCAAAGAAAACCATCAAAAGGAAACCTAAAAGAAACAGGTCAGGGAAATAAGAGTGAGAAAATGAGTCTTGAACGACAAGAAAATTCAAAAGATAGAGGAGCACTTAAGTTGTAGCAACACTAAAAACTGGCCACTCAATATATCATTTATAGAGTCATCCAGCAAATACTAAGTACCCACAGTAAGACAAGTACCATACTAGGCATCAGATTTGGTAAGTAGGTCACTGGTAAAGATAATGAGAGAAATTTCATCAGTGGTGGAGCTAAAGGTAGATGGAATAGGTTGAGGACTTCAGAATGATTTAAGATGTACTTTATGTCTTTGAATTTAATACTTACATAGTCTAGCAGTTAAAATAAATTTATAATTGACCAAAATCGCTCTTTAAAATATTTGATAAAGTTCAGCAATAATGTGTGCACCTACAAATATGTATCATTAGAAAGAGCTTAATCTAATTTTAATAATAACAATAGACATTTTCTCTTAACTACTTCATATATGAAAATTCTGCCTCATTAATAAGAACTTTGACTCTTGGAAGAGAAAATATAGGTGAGAGTTTGTTAAAAGCATACTAAGTTTCAACATTAGTTGTTGAATTCTGATCAGTAAGGGTAAGCTATTTTAGCAAAATGAAATGTTCACAACAATAAACACCTTAAAAATATTAATAACCTATAATTTGGCATTTTCAAATTTTTTGCTAACGTATCTATATATATATATAAAATAAATTTGCATATTCATCTTCAGTATTTATTTATATACATGTAAGAGTAGCCTAATAAACAATGCCATAAAAAATTCAAATAGAATTTTTTTTAAAAAAGAGCAAGTTTAAAGGTAAACAAGTATTTTCTTCCAACATGTGACTGAGTCACCTTGTGTCCCAAACCCCAACACATACACTAGACACTACTTATAAAAACCACTAATCTAGGTGACTACCATTAAAACCTTTCAATATAACTATGTTAACAAAATTCAGTTCTTTTTCTTCTATAGTGTCACTTCTTGCTTTTTATTTAGCAACTGCAACTTCACTACAGTAGCTTTAAGGGCACACACTAAGTGCAAGGAAAATGATTTCTAAGGTGCCCCACCCATTGGGATTGCTTCAGTCTCTGGAAGATAACATTAAACACTGTTCTCTCATACAAATTATTTTAAATGTAAAAAATATTATTCAAATAATTTAAAGTTGCCGAACAGAATTTTTTTTAGCGCTGAAAAACTATTTTTAAACAGCGCTGAAAAACTGTTGAGGCTGTGCAAGTAATTGGAATATGAACTTTTCCTAAGATCTACTAATGGAATTTCTTCTGCCAGTAAAGACTCCATTTCTGTGGGTTTCTATGGGTGCCTGTAAGTAAAATTACAAGATTCTATACAAAGGAGAAGAGTGCCGACCAGAGCCCCTAGAACCAAACAAGCAGTACTTAAAAACCTAGGACAGAGTTGTTTCTTGTTTACCAATAAAGTCAATCGCTCTCTTAAAAATATGAATCGCTGAGTGTTGTAATTATGAGACATCAAGTCAGTTTTTTCAGTGTATTCAAAAAGCCCAAGAGTAAATGTGAATGTCATATACTTAGCCGTTTCGCAGCTTGCAAATCCTTTCAAGTCTTACGTGTTATCTGGAAATACTATTTTTATCTTGAAGGAGAGATGACAGACTACTAGTTTTAGAAAGAAGCGTTCAACCCACGCTGGCCGGCATTAAGACTGAGCTCAGCCAAGGTTCCGGTATGCAGGTAAAGGAAGACAACAGGCCGAGGTGGCGTGCGCGGCTGGTTGGCCCCCAGCACCGAGCCTGTCCCCTTCCCGGACACAGAATTTCTAATAAGCCGCGGGACCTAGGCAGACGCTGAGTCCCAGGAGCGAAAGGCAACACGAGACAAGACCACCGAGAAGAACCAACAACAAAGCGTGAAGCCGAGCGGCGAGACGAGCTCGACTACCGAAAGCTACTTCCGAAGACCCGCTCGGCTGTCAAAGAGGCTCTGGACGCCCCCGCCTCCGCGTCCCCAGGGGAGAGGTCCGCTTGCCACGCCCCCGCCACCGCTCACTCAGGGAACTTGAGAAAAACCCAGACTAGCCTGGTGCTGAGCCGCCCTCGTAAGGAAAGGGATAAATAAAAACAGTGCGCCCTGAACTAGTAGCTCCCAAAGGGGCCGAACCCCAAGCTCCCCCAACCTGATCTATGTCACTCCCACTTACCCATTAATGTGCCACTACCTGGCACCAGAATTCCCAGTTCCCGGCTGCGACGTCGGCAGAGGATAATCGCAGTGGGGCTGCCACCCCCTGGAGTGGAGCGTAGCGACCCGGTTCGCAACTCAAGATGGCGGCCACCTGCGCCCCTTCCCCGAGACCCCGAGACTCGACTCCCAGAAGTCCTTGCACGCGGGGACGGCAGCGGTGGAGGCGGCGGCAGCTGCAGCCGCTCACCTCCTCTGGGGGCGGGGAGAAGCGCGCCCCAGCCCCACCCACTCGAGAGGGCCGCCGGCTCCCGCCCTGGGCACGGAGGGTGGGGCGGAGGAGTGGGTCCTCCGAGAGTGAGCGTCTGTGTTCTTTTCTTTCATCCTTCCTGCCCCCCCCTCCTTTCTATTCTCCCTACCTGCATTCTACGAAGCAGTATTGAATGAGGGAATTGTATCAGGTCTTTTTAAATATTAGAGCTACAAGAGTGTACACACGGGTAAAAATCCAGCCTCTTAGAGCTTTACAGAGGCTTTTGCCTTCATCAACCCCATTTGCTTCTTCCGATATACGCTGTTCATTTGTTTCAAGCTTTTCAACGTACCATTTATAAGTTTGTGATCTATAACATCTAAAAAATCAGTGGATTTTTTTTACACAAAGTAGTCAAAAATATATTGACATATTAAATGAATATTTCCAGAAAAAGTACCTACGCTAAATTATTACATCATAGGTATAGCTTTGTAATCCACCTTGGAATTCAACAGTCTTGAAAAAAGCTGTTTTCTAGAAGTAAGGGTAGGTGTAGAATACACAAAATAAATACCACGAGTTATTTCCCAAAGAAGAGATGGCCTATTTCTTGTTTTTGGTTTGTTGTTGTTCTGAGAACTTTCTTGCATTATCTTCCCACTTTTCCCCATTTTTAAAAATTCTGCTATTGTATTTTTAAAGACCAAGCTCTATATCCTGTTTTTGATTCAGAGATTATGTATCTTTTCGTCTCTCTCTGAAGGTATAATTTCCTTGTGCTTTTTTTCTTATTCATTGTCTGATTTTTCAGAGTTCACTTTTTCTTTTTGATCGTTTTGATTTATCTTTCCTGCCACAGTCTGTACCCAACTGTAAGGTATCCTTGGATATCCATTGATATTTAAGAGTGAGACACTATAGAAAGCTATTATATGCCATGTGTATTATTCGGGGCTTGTTTGCAGGCATATTGTTAGCATGTGTGATATGTTAACAGTGATAAAATGGGATCTTGGCTGTTTCATTTGGAGGACTTTCTTTTTATCATTTTCTATTGATTTACTACCGTTCATATATAAATTTTATATTTCAGTGCTACAGCTTCATACCTCAATATGTATATAAGCTTAATTCACCCAACACCAAAGCTCTAGTGCCATCACACTATCAAACTGATTCCCTCCAGCTTTTTCTAGCATCCCCTTCACCTCCTTCAGTAACCACAGTATATTTCAGAGTCTCAGAGTATTTTTTGTTGTGTTTTGTCAGTTTGTTTTCTTTGGTTATTAATATTCTACAAATAATTGAAAATATCTGGCAATTGCCTTTCACTTTCCAACTTATTTCACTTAGTGTAAATGACATGCAATGAACCAGAAACTGACCAGAGGAATGAGGAATGAAACTCTGAACTACACAAAGGTAAGCAAAGCAAGAGTTTTACTAAAAAAAAAAAAAAAAAAAAGGCCAGCTTCTGCCAGCAGTGAGCAGGCCTGAAATTTATGCAAGGATGTTTATTGCAGCACTGTTTACAATAGCTAAGGTATGGAAACAACCCAAATGCCCAAAAATAGATGACTGGATCCAGAAGATGTGGTACATATACACAATGGAATACTATTCAGCATTCAAAAAAGACAAACACATGCAATTCACAGCAACATGGATGGACCTAGAGGGGATCATGATCAGTGAAATAAGCCAGAAAGAAAGAGAAAATTATAGAATGGTTTCACTTATAACAGGAATATAGGGGAGCCAAATAAGAAAGCGACATTCAGCAGGGAAGGAGGGGAGAGGGAGGGCTCAAGAGGGAGGAAGAGGGGAGCACGGAGGACTATGGTGATGGCTCCACGGGTGAGAACAGGTGGCAGGTAACTTATGGGGAACACACAATAATGTAAAAGATACGAATAACAAAAATAAATATCTATTTAAAAAAAAGAAATTTATGCAAGGACATGTAAGAGGCAGAACATCTTTCCCAGGAGAGGAATCCCAAAATAGGGTTGCTGTTAAGTGAAGATCACATCAGGGGTTTTATGACAGTGCTCAGATTTTGGGTCTAGGGGTGGTGTTGGTCATGCGGTTTCTTCATTGGTATTTTAGGACTTTAGTCCTACTATGCTTTTGATACTGTGTTTCAAGAGAGTACATATTCTGGTATTTCCCTCCTGCTACTTCCCCTTCTTCCCCAGGGCCCTATCCCTATCTGCCTCTCAAGGTCTAACTCCTCATAACCACCTGAGTTCCATCTGTATTATCAAAAAAGGCAAGATTTCATCTGTTTTACTAGCTGAGTAATATTCCATACATAATGTTCTGTACAACTGCTTATCCAGTCGTGTGTTGATCATTTAGGTCTTGACTATTGTGTATAGTGCTACTATGAACTTAGGGGTGCATGTATCTTTTCAGAAATTTGTTTTCATATTCTTCAAATCAATACAGAGGAGTGCTATTGTTGCATTTCCTTTTTTAGTTTTTAAAGGCATCTCCATACCTTTTTCTGTAGAAGCTGCAACAATTTACATCCCAGGCAACACCAAATGAGAGTTCCTCTTTTGGGCAGGGCTTTTTTAAAGCCATATTTATAGGTCTTTTTTCTCTTGTTACAGTGCTTTTCCCTGAAGAACTTTCCAATCCCCTAACTTGGAGGCATAAATCAGATATCAGAATGTGGTGAGAGAAAATGACTAGAGGCCTTATAGTTCAATATTTAGTTTTCTTTTTCCCCCCCATTTTCAGTCCAACACCTTCATTCCCACCATAAACTGTGAATGTCTAACTTCAGTACTTCTCTAGTTCATTCTCTTATAAATCAAACTTGTTACTTTTTGTCTGGGTGGGAAAAAGCAGTCACTTGGCAACCTGGTCAAGGAGAAAATCTGGAGGAAGGGTTAACTACTACTTATTCAGGATTTCTGGTATATGAATTTAGCTGTCTTTTAGCTACTTAGTTCCTACTCATTTATCATTCTTCCAGCTTTCAAAATTTGTTAGAGTCTCATTAGTGTTTATTTTTCTTATACTGTCATTTTAGTATATTTTGAAAGACATGAAATATAAATGTTCATGTTCAATCTGCCACTTTTAACCACTCACCCTTCAGAATGATTTTTAAAAATACACTGTACAATGTTAAATCATGTCACTCCCCATTTACAAAGTCCTATTTACACACTACAAATTTGACAAGGTTCTTTATGATGTGGTCTTTGTCTAGAACAATGATCTCATACTGCAACCACTCCTTCCTTCAGAACATTATAATCAGGTCACAAAATGTCCTTTTTTCTCTAGCCTCAGACCCTTTGCTATTATTTTCTCTGCCTGGAATGTTCCTCCTCCTGTCGGTCAAGATTTGTTCATAAACACACTCATGTACTCAGAGAGACTTTCCTAACTACGTTAGTCCCCTCTATAAATAACGCAGTTTTATTTCCATCACAGCACTTAACATGATCAGTTTACAACTTGTTTATTTTCTTTCTGCCTTACTAGAATGTAAGTTTCAATTACTTGGATTTTTTGTGTTTTGATTACCGCTGCAATCCCAATTCCAAACATAATGCTTTTCTATTAGACTCTCATTAAGTATTTTTCCAATGAAAATAAGACTGATACATAAAAATAAGGTACCTGTGATCTTATAATTGTGAAGCAAAAAATTGTCTTAGTCATCATTTTTAGAGCTTGGTTTGGAGTTTGACATTTAGTAGCATAAGCCCTTTGCCAGTAATAGAGTAGATTGCTACTCAGTCAGAGCCTAGAAAATGGATGTTGTAGATTCGTGTAATGCGCCGGATCCATCCGAGGAATTCATTCAGAATGATCTCACAGCATAGTTTCTCTCAGTAAAATCTGGAGAGTCAGAATCCTGACAGGAGGATGCAAGAATGACTACGACTCCCAGAATGCATCCAGGTCGGCGTGGAGTGGTGCATGCTGGGGATTCTTCCTTTCCGGGGGACCGAAGGACCCTTTCCTGGAGGGTTCTTGTCTGTTCTCTTTTTAGAGTGGCAGGTCCTTGTCTCAGTTAGCGGTCGATGTTTGTGTATAGCGAGCGTCAGGTCTCATTCTCTTAGCCTGGTAAAGGTATTTGGAGCCGAGTACGCTCCTCTCTGCGTGCGAAGTAGCCGTTGGCAGCTCGGGAACCCGAAGAGGCCGGATACCGTAGGACTGCGGCGGCCGGGTCTGCGGCCTGGTAAGAACTGACGATGTCCACTCTCATTACCCGGGTCGAAACTTTAACCTAGTTAGCCCCTAGCCTGATTTTGCAACTTGGGTCGGGCCTTTGGGCTGCAGCTGAGACGCCTTGCCCCCGCGGCATTCCGGCCCTTGCTACCTTCCTTACTAGGTACCCTTAACCCCCCTCTTGTCATGGGCCTCCTTACTCACACACTTACCCACTCGTTCTTCTCAAAGTGTTTGGAAATCCAAGTGTGTCCTTCTGTGTCTAGCCCTGTCCCAGCGACGGGAAAAGAAGACACTGGATGTGACGTTCTTTCCCCTGGGGATTTGCGAGAATTGCCTTATAAAATCAGAGACTGTTTTCATTTGTCTGAAGAGAAATTAGAAAAAAGAATATTGTGTAGGGAGATCTTATAAAGCTAAATTTAAAGTGATGGGAAGTGTCATTATTTTTTGTTCCATTTTGTTTTTAAATAATCCTTCATTGGATGATGTTCTGTAGAAAGGTTGTGGTGGTGGTTGCCTTTAAAATTATTGCTATTTCCGGAAAAACACATTTTTGTGAGTAGTCAGTACTTCATTAGCCCATAAAACCGAAACTGAATGCTGACTTAGTACAACTCATTTTACAGACCTAACCTCAAAAAGATGAGGTGTGTTTTCTAAATTTATAAAACCTGAGATTATAATTCAGTTCTCTTGACTCTGGAATCAGCCAGATTTCTTGTGTAGTAAGTCCTTTTATTCTGTGATTTTAGAGTACTACGACTCTGGAGCCTGACTAGGATAGCATTTTGGCTTCTGTTGCTTTCTGGCTGTGGTTATAGATATCTGAGCTGGGTTTTCCCCCATGTAGAAAGATGATGATACCAAAAATATTTCGACACATGTAAAGCTCTTTGTTACCTGCTAAAAATAAAGATATGTTTCTTTACCCTCACCATCTCATATTTACATACATCAGTTGATAAGGGTTCTTGTCTGTTCTCTTTTGGGACTTACTTTACCCAGATAGTTTTATGAAGATTATTTTTCTCCACCTAGATCAAAGGCACTTTTTGAAATATTTTAAAAACTATTTCAATTTGCATTATTATTGCCTTTGTTTTATTGAAACCATGAACTGAAATCCGTTAATGAAATTTTGGTTAAGATTGTGGGAATAAATTATTCGTGGAATAAATAAATTGAAAGTTTCTTCATCTAAGTACATTGTTAAATAACAATTATAATTGTCCCAAAACATTTTATAAAATGCATTTTATTTTTCAACTCTTACTTTACAACTTAAAATATCATTGTGTTCTTTTCTAGCTACCCCATGTACCATGCTTTCTTGTGATATTTGTGGTGAAACAGTAACTTCAGAACCAGACATGAAATCTCACCTAATTGTTCACATGGAAAATGAAGTTATATGTCCATTTTGCAAGTTGGCAGGTGTGAATTATGAGGAAATGTGTTTTCATATTGAAACTGCACATTTTGAGCAAAATGAACTAGATAGAAACTTTGAAAGGATCAATACAATACAGTACGAAACTTCAGATAACAAAAAAGATAACACCCTACAATGTAGAATGGAAGTTAATTCAAGTGTTCATTCAGCTTGTGCATCGAATCCAAAAATTTCAGCTCCAAGCCTGCCTAAAGATGTTACTAAACATAAAGATGTTTATTCAGGAAACTTAACTGAATCAAAAAAATTCCTGAAAAGTAAGAAAAAACAGTGTGGCCTTTCCGAAATTAAAGGATCAATGTATGGAACAACGTATAGTCCTCCTGAATGTCCATTCTGTGGAAAAATAGAAGACTATAGCAAAGACATGGAAACTCATGTGAAAACAAAACATGCCAATCTTTTAGACACTCCCTTAGAAGGTAAAGTGTTCATTATATGTTATAAGTAAAATAATAAGTTTAATACATGGTGTCCTGAAGTTGGTTTGTAAATCAGATTACTACAGATGTGTTTTTATATTCAGTTTATGTCTAAGAAATTGTCCATTTGCTATTACTGAAACATGAAAATAAAATAATGAAAAAGAAGTTTGATTCAGAAAATATTGCAGCTACATTGAATATAATTTCTGAGGAGAAACACACTCCAATCCAATTTCCAGAAGATTTATTTTTTATTTAGTCAGTGACATCTGTATTGCCCTTCATTGTTATTTTCTGTTTCTGTGTTCTAGTAGTAACCAAAAGACCTCAAATCTCCTACAGCATTACCTAAGGAAGCCACTTACTACCTTTATCTTTTAGTGCTACTTCCGGAAATATTTTCTCAGTTTTACCAAATATTTTCTTTAAGGTTTGCCATTGATTTTTTTTCTTCTAATGATTGTATCATTTATATTCAATATTTCCATTTTTTTCCTTTCCGACATTTTTGTTTCATAATTTTCTGTCCTGAAATAAAAGAGGGAAGACTCAGTAGTTCCCTCCTTTATTTCATTGAGGAATTTCAACATTTTTTTTTAAAGTTCTCTGGATTACTGTTTTCCATTTCCTCTTAGGTGACTTCCTTCGACTGTAAATTTCTGGACTTTTTTCCATGTCATTGAACCTTCTCAGTGTGTTTTGTAATTCATATGTTATTGGTCATCTGTTACGGGAGTTTTATTTATAATCCCTTCTCAAAGAAATAGTTTCATGGTTTCTTCACCTTGATTGTTCACAGTCTCCATCTCTAAACCGACCTTACATGTATGAGTGCTCTGTGCCTTCACTCTGTATATATACTTCTGAGTCCTTCTTCTGTCCTCAATATTGACCAAGTCTTGATCTTACGGAGGTACCACTTCTTCTGTTCTGGGTGAGCTATACCTGTTTGTCTGCCTGCAGTGCTGATTGATGGATCAAAAAGCAACTTTGATCCCTTAGTCACAAGTAGGCAGTTTCAATTCCCAGTTATATGTTAAATGCTTGAGTTGTGCACCTTTCTGCGTAGTTGAGGATGCTGAGACTTTAACTCCTGGAAAGTCCATACCCACATAGGCCCCTCCTTACCATCTTGATTTTCTTTTCGACTTGTTTACATTTTGACTTCACATCTGTCTGTTATTAATATTTTCCTTGATTAAGTGGTAATAGAGATTTGTGTTTATGCTCATTGTTTCATCTTGCCCCTAGAAGTGGAAAAATAGCTTTACATACAACCACAAAGACCTTTTCTTTATTTAATAAAGCTAGTAAGTAGTGTATAGTCTTTGACAAGAAGTGAAAGTCTAGAAGTTTTAAAAATAAGACCAATTTAATTATGTCTCTACAACAGACTGTGATCAGCCACTATACGACTGCCCCATGTGTGGGCTCATCTGTACAAATTACCCTATTCTCCAGGAACACGTTGACTTGCATTTAGAAGAAAGCTTTGAACAAGGTATGTTTATGATTTTAAAATGAAGTTGTCACTTAATTTCTGTTTCCCTGTGATACACATCTAATTTTTAGATTAGTTATACCGAGGAAAAAAGAAAACTAATTAAAAATAAATTTGTCCTTTTAAAGAATTCTAATCTAGCTTTAACTTTTTTTTAGAAGTTGTTTAACAGAAAAGTTGTAAAGGGTGAATACTGCAATTAACAGCTGCATTAGAGGTGGAACATAGATTTTGCCTAAGAGTGCCAATGTTTAGGAAATAATGAAATATTGTGCAATTAAAAATATCTTAATTGTAAGTTGAAGCTTTTTTTTCCCTTAGCAGCTAGTAAGAATTGAATTTAGCATCTGGTCAGCAAAAATTGTCAGTGAAGAACAAAGGTGTCTTATGGCACATAAAACATTTATCAGAGAATGTGAATGTGTGACTTTTAAAGTCTTAAGTGCCTTACCAGCTTTTTGACCCACTTCTCAAGTCACCAATTAGTAATTTTACAAGTGACTATAAAAGTTTTCCTCAATGCCCTATCCTTTTTAATAATGGCATTGATTAAATAATCATTATAGTGCCTTAGAAGTGGAAAAGTCCTACATGAATTTCACAGTTCTGCTAAATAACTTGCAAAGTAAAACCTACAAGAAACCAATTGTGTTCTGCTGAATTTCATTTTCTTAAGTTACATAGATACCTCCTGTGATGATAGTGGTCATTAGTGTCTGTGTCAGTGATCCCAGTGCCTGTCAGTGATCTCCATGGACAATACTCCCTGCCCATTCAGCCTAATCTAAGATTAGAATTACTGGAGCATGGATGGAATAGTCTTCTACTCTGGATTATCATCTTCTAAGTACTGTTGGAAAAATAACCCTTTGGAACCGAATGTCTAGTAACTATTAACTATGTTTATGGTTTAGGCTTTGTATGGGCACATAAATTATTCTGTAAGCTTATGGTAGGCAGTGAGAGAAAAGATAGGTGTAAATAAATCAGTGTAGATAGTCTTAGAAGTGTACCAAAAACCAGTTGTGAATTGCTTATCTCCAGCAAAGGAAGTGAAGACCAAATAAGAAAATGTAGAAGAGGCAGAGATTTGAAAGAAAAGAAATATATAATTAAACCATCAAATTGGGTGGTCTAGGAGAGAAGATGCTGGCTGGAAGCCACTGACTTAGGCATCTACGGGATGCCCAGTAGAGAGGAAACAGTGCAGTACATTGCAAAGTTGGACTTGTTGTTTGGGACCAGAATGCAATCAAGTTATGATCTAACACCTGTACTTCACAAATGTAGATTTTATAATTTCTTTTTTTCCCCTTGTAATTTCTTTAAAAAACTAATCTGCTTTAGTCATGTTAAAAAGAGCAGCAATGAAGGATATTACTTAAGTTCTCTAAGTTCTAGTTTCCTAGGTAACTGATAATACCTTCTTTATGTGGTTGCTAAGATGATCAAATGAGATAATTATCGTAATTACTTAGAGTTTGTGATTTAAATGGAGGTTATTACTTTCACAAAAGTAGCTCTAAGTTCTGCTAGATTTGTACGCACTGTTTTCATGACATCATAATTATGAATAATTGACAAAAGCATTTGCTCTTTTAAAAATATGTGTTAATAAATAAGTCTTAATGATAGTAATGGTTTTATTCTAAACCTTAAAAATGTCAAATAGGCATGGATCGAGTCCAGTGTTCTAGTGATCTTGAATTAGCTCACCAACTTCAACAAGAAGAAGAGAGAAAGAGGAGATCTGAAGAATCAAGGCAAGAAATGGAAGACTTTCAGAAGCTGCAGGTAAAAAGATTAATAGCAATTGTAATATATTGGTTTGATAGAGTTCTTAATTTTCAGACACGCTCAGTCCTTTGTACTTACACAAAATATTACATATTACACACACATACACATACATAGTATAGTAAATGGCAGCTACTATTTATGTGTTCTGGTCATGTACAGGGATAAACATTTCATGTATAGTATCTCAAAAGCTTCACGACTGGGGAAGGAATTCTTTTAGTTTTTCATTTTATTATATATGAAGAATTAGAGACAGAGTATTTAATTAACTTGCTCCAGATCAGGCAGTATTAAATGATAAAGCCTGGCCTCAAACTTAATGTTTCGTTTATTTGCAAAATAGTCTTATACCAGGACTCAGAGGCAAAAAAGCGTTGGATTTTCCTAATTCAGTATTTTAAAACAAATAGTTCCATAATATTATTACATGTATTTTAGAGTTGCTATATAGTAGCATATATATTAAATTAAATATATATATAAAAAATTAAATGCAAAGGAAAGCAAGTTTCTTGCTACAGTTGTTGTTTATATATGATGACTAAGTCAAAGACTTTAAAGACTTTAAATTTAAAATTTAAAGGCTTTAAATTTTTATAAAAATCTTTAAGTTGATATATAAAAGTGTAAAACCCAGAATGTTTCCAAATACACTTCCAGATAAAATTGTGGTTAAGTTTGCATCCTCACTGAGGTAAAGGGACATAAAATGAAGTCATTTGTTTTTATGTTCAAGAGACAATATGGTTTAGATAATTCTGGAGGATATAAACAACAGCAGCTACGGAATATGGAGATAGAAGTAAATAGGGGAAGAATGCATCCATTTGAATTTCATAGACGAAAAGCTGATATGATGGAATCACTAGCTATTGGTGTTGATGATGGAAAAACAAAAACTTGTGGTAAGTACCTAAACACCAAAGTCATGGTTTAATCGTCAATATACAACTGAAATGTAATAATCAGAATTTGAATTTTTCTTAGTTTTTATAATGCACAGTTCTTAGTTTTAGATGAGACTGAGTTCAAAAAAATTTCAAAGTGTTGTTTTGAAGCTTCTGTACTACTATTTATAAATAACACTGGTCAACAGTGAGATCATTACTGACTTAACAAGGCCCTAATCTGTAGTATCTTGGTGTGCTGAACATGAATATAACCTGAAATTTTTTACTAGCTCTCATTTTGAAGATATTTCATACAATTCATTTTATGTTTCACTGTGTAAATTTATCCAGTAGGACTGCAACAACACCCTGAATCAGCCTAGAATGATATAATATTGCATCGCATTGCATAATACCATCATGCACACATCATCCAGAGTTGACTGTATCATTTTCTGATGCAATGCAATACTACTGCCAGGCAGCTGCTGAAGTAAGCTGACCTCAGCAGTGCACTATATAAAGCCCTGTCAGAAAGGTTCAGGATTAAAAATATTTCAGACTTTGTGCAAGACAGTTTAAGCTACTGTTCCATAGAACTGTTATTATTTTATCCATTTAGGCATAGTATAGAACAGTAATGCCTCAAAAGTGCGCTAATAGCATGAACAATTTCTGCTGTATTTGTGGGGAAATGACATTTGCCAACCAGAAGAAAAGTATCACTTCTCAAGTGAAGAAGGCTTATCATCTTGACTTCAGATGCAAGGTTGGTGACCAAGACAAACCTTGAGCCCCGCATATATGCTGTGCTACATGGACAACACAGCTTTCACAGTGGTTCAATGACAAAAGACCATCAGTGCCGTTTGCAGTCCCCATGGTGTGGAGAGAGCCAAGCAACCACGTAAAAGACTGTTACTTCTGCTTGGTTCCTCCTCTTTCTGGCGGAATAACGAAGCAAAAGAAGTCGAGAATAGTCTATCCAAACATTCCGTCTGCATTGAGACCACTTCCACAGAACCTCCAGCAATATTCTTTTGAGTCATCTGATGAGGACAAGGGTGAGCTGACCTGTTCTGTTCCATCAGCCTGCAGGGATCCAGATTTTCACTGTGGTGCATCATCAACCCCACACAGACTAACACAGGAAGAACTCAATGACCAGATTCATGATTTGGACTTATCCAAGAACAAGGCAGAATTGCTAGGATCAAGACTCCAACAATGGAATCTTCTAGAAGAAGATGTCACAATTACCTTATGTCGAAAGCACCAGCAGCAGTTGGAGCCTTTCTTCAGAAAGGAAAGTACTCTGGTATTCTGTTCAGATATTGAGGGCCTCATGAATGCCTTAGAAATCACTCATGACCCACAAGAATGGAGACTATTTCTAGACTCTTCAAAACTGAGTCTTAAGGCTGTGCTTTTACACACTGGAAACCATCTTTCATCTATTCTATTCCTGAACAGCTGTATAAGAGATAAGTGACGAAATCTAAGAAGCAGTCTATGACTTCATTTTTTACAGGTATTAACTGTAGGCCTAATATTATTGGCATGTATTTCGTGATGTAAACATCAGTTTATTGCAGATTACAAAAAAAAACTAGAGCCAAAATTAGAACTTGACTATCATATTTGTGTTGAGCATATACAAATTGATGGGCAATGACTAATTTTATTTCAGTACCATGACTTTTGTAAAAATTTGTTGACCAGTGTAATTTATTTTTATACTATGTTGATTTACTTTGTATTTGCAAATGAACCCCTTAAAATAATCTTTGTTGAGTACTGTGTTCTACACTAGTGTCATCTAATGCAGATGTAATATAAGCCATATATTAATTTTATATTTCCACTAGCCACATTAGAAAAATTCAAAATGAATGAGTGAAATTAATTTCAGTATTTTAAAGCAAATAATTCCATATTTAGCACATGTATTTTAGCGTTGCTATATGGTAGCATATATATGTTAAATCAAATATGCATGTAAAAGATTAAAGAACACTGCTCTATATATTGCTTACATACATCTTATAAGCTGCTTTGAAATTTAGAAATGAGTGATAGTGGCAAAGATACTTTTTAATTATTCAAATACTAATTGAAGTAACTCACTTAAAGAGTGTCATAAATTTAACAATAGGATATAATTTAATAAGAAAATAGATTCATCTTAGGAAATCATTTAAAGAGATTTAGTTGCCAGAAATTGGAAGTACTTTATTATGTGGAAACTTTCCATTAAAACAATTATATGGTGTGGTTTTTATAGCAGTGTTAACTAGAGAGTGAGGTGCCACGGTGTTCTAAGAAGATCAAAGAATACTAGATATATATTGTTTTCTGTTTTCTTAGGGTGTTTATCCTCTTAAAGGGTTGTCTCAAATCTTGATATCTTCATCAAAGTCCATGGTACCAAGGCCACATTTTAGTTTCTCTGAATTCCTAGAGTGCCCACTGCATGATGCAACATTTAATACTCTTTTACATAACATTTTAATTGTTTTTTAATAGGGGAAAGGGTGGTTTAGAATGAGAGTTAAATAGTAGAAGGATCTGTAGTATTTCAAAATACAAAAGAAAATAGGAAGAGGGAAGGTATAGATTCAGATATACCGTATTCATCTGTGTTATATCCCTTGTTACAGTTTAGGTCTATGAGATTTCAAGTTACATTGCTACATTCATCCTTTGTATCCTCAATGCTTAACATAGCATTAAGTATTAGCAAGTATTAGAATTGAATGAAAACTTCATGGGCAAAATCATGCTTAATGTATTCAGTTAGGTCACAGCCACAATTATGGCAAGAAGTGTGGTTTGAAATAAAGGTAAGAGGATAACTTTGGGCTTCATATGTCATGGATTAAAACTATTTTGTAGTTTTAATAGAAAGCTATTGAAGATTTTTGACAGGAAGCAAATTGATTAAAACTGAGCTTCAGAGAGAGTAACATCCAGCAGTATGTATAATAAAACAGAGATGAAGAATATTTAACATGTACTTGCAGATGCAGAAATGGAAGATGCAAAATAATTTTAATTCAGTGAAGAAGTATATGCCTATGTCAAAACTTTCATATTAGTAGCAGTCACGACCTGAACTAGTGTTGTGTCAGAAGGTAAAGAAAATGGAATGGATAGGATTTAAGTGTGGAGTCTGAGGAGAAGATTGATAATAGAAATACATGGGAGCCATAGAAATATAACAGATTGCTAAATCTTTTTAATTTCTTTTCTACTATAGGAATTATTGAGGCACTTTATAGGTATTATCAAATTGCTGCCACAGATGTGAGGCGTGTGTGGCTTTCTACAGTGGTGGATCACTTTCATTCATCATTTGGTGACAAAGGTTGGGGCTGTGGTTACAGAAATTTCCAAATGCTGCTTTCATCATTATTACAAAACGAGGCTTATGATGATTGCTTGAAAGGTATGTGAAATACAGTACTCTGAACATGTCATCTGAGAAAGTACATATAATATGGAGTTCATTAATATATAGCAGGCATAATTAATAATTTTAATGAATTATTTTAGTTATATTTACATTAGGAACTGAAATTCTGGTTGGAGGGAGAGAAAATTATCTAATAGAAAATATCAGGAATAAAAACTCTGTTGTAGGTTCCTCTAGAGTATATGGTATACTGCTAAATGATTTTATTGAGTATTTTAGTAGTTGGCACATAATTTAGTTTTTCCTTGTATAATTTTAGGTATGTCGGTTCCTTGCATTCCAAAAATTCAGGCTATGATCGAAGATGCATGGAAAGAAGGTTTTGATCCTCAGGGGGCCGCTCAACTTAATAACAAGTTACAGGGAACAAAGGCCTGGATTGGAGCATGTGAAATATATACACTTCTGACCTCCCTAAGGATAAAGTATGTACCTGAAAACCCAAGTAAATATTTTGTCCTATCTGGGAGGTGGTTTTCTGTTTAATTATTTTTATCAAAGAGATAGTTGAAAAGTAAAATTAAGTAGCACTGACTTATAATGAAAATCATCAGCTCATTTCCTATCTCATGCTCCTCTCTATTTTCAAGTTCTATTCTCAGAGACAGTTTTCAGTTTCATTGTTTTTAAATAATGTGCTTTCATGTTTTCTTTTCCTTAGTTTATCAGTTTTACATTGTCTATTACATTCCTTTTTCATCTCCCACCTGTTCACCCTCTGTCCTTCTAATATAGTTAAATCTCAGTTTTTATTAAAGTTAGTTTATCTTGGGTCTCCTTGGTGGTGCAGCGGGTTAACGCAGCGCTGTGGAACTGTCGGCAGCTGCGGCGCGAGTTTGATAACCTGACCAGGGAGAATCACACATAGCATGGCAGACTTCTCCTGCCTGGCCCGCTGCTCCCCTCAGCAGTGTATTACGGTCAGTCTGCCTGTTCTGCTCCCCAGTCTGTCTCTGGTGAACCCTCTCACCGACCCACACCTCTGGCCTGTACCCCAGCTTGTATGCAAAAATAAATAAATCTTTAAGAAAAAAAAAGTCTATCTTTATGAATATGTAAATATTATTCATTGATGACTTAATTTCCTTTCCTGAAAAACCTTTTAT
The DNA here is from genome assembly GCA_004024925.1 of Scalopus aquaticus. NCBI lineage: Eukaryota > Metazoa > Chordata > Mammalia > Eulipotyphla > Talpidae > Scalopus > Scalopus aquaticus. The sequence goes on along the minus strand of PVIJ01017616.1, from coordinate 8,717 downwards.
TATTTTTCTTGAGTTAATAATTGCTTATCCTTTTCCCTTTTACTATTTGACTACATCATGGTCTCAGGTCTCTCCAAACATTCCACTTACTAAATGTGAAGCACTCCTTATTCCTTGCCTTCTCCTTCTTGAATCCCTCTGTCTTCTTTGCTCCAATCTGTATTATTTGCCTTCTACATACCCTCTGTGTAATAGCTCATACAACATTTCTGCACTGTTGTCTTGAATTAGAGCCTGGATATTTTCTGGATTACATGTCTTGCTCTTTAGGTTACATTCTTTGTGTGAGCACTTACTTCTTTAGCTTCCTAAGAAAGGATGCCTAGTCCTTACTGCTTAAGTGATAGTTTGGGTTGTTGTATTACATGAATTGAAAATAATTTATTTTGAATTAACCTTTTAAAACTGCAATGAGTATTACTAGTATATTCTCTAATCTGTTTTCTCAATTTTTTTTATAGGTGTCATATTGTTGATTTTCACAAGTCAACTGGTCCTTTGGGTACACACCCTCGCTTATTTGAATGGATTTTAAACTATTATTCTTCAGAGAGGGAAGGGAGTCCAAAAGTAATGTGTACATCAAAACCTCCTATCTATCTTCAGCATCAAGGTTAGTATAACGCATGTAACTTACAACGATGTGAAGACTAATTGACTTTTGCTTTAGGAAAGATTAAATTTCTGATAATGGGGAGGAAGAAGTATTGTGACATTTATCTATCTGATTTTCAGAGCTAAGTACTGTAATGAAGATGATATCCCTGGCATTAATAGGACCACCTAGCTCTACCTCTGTTGTTCTCCTCTTACCTTCTTTAGCTCTTTACCTGTATGTCACTTTGGTGAGGGCTTTTCCTGACCAGTTTATTTCTGACCCCTCTTCCCTGTTTCATTTTTCTTTAACATGATATATAATTACCATTTATAGAATATTTCTTAAAATTAGAATATAAGCTTTGTGAAGCCAGGAATGTTTGTTTTGCTGGCTTCTGTATAAGTAACTGCCTGTAATAGTACCTGGGTCACTTTGTAAATTTTGTTGAATGGATGATTTGGATTGAGAGGAATACAGAGAAATAAATGTTAGGAACTTCTTTGTTTAGGAGCACAAGATATAAAGGTGTTAAGCACTCCCCTTTGAAATTCTAGTATATATAAATTTATTTTTGTTTACCTTTAGAGCCATTTGCATAACTTGAATAAGAAAGATCAAAGAATTTGGAAAGTAAAAATAGAATATAAATAATACATAAATTTTTTTAAGTAGAATTTTTTGTAATAAATCTTTTAGACAGCTAGAATTGGGTTACGAAGTAGACCTGCTTGCCTTACTTGTATATTAGGTTTGAAAGAGTTTAGATCCTTTTGTGTCAGAGGGGCCGACTATATCCTGAACAGACATGTGCACATATACACACTGTACCGAGAGAAATACAAACATTATGCATAGATATGACATACATGCATATATAGCTGTTATTTTATTTTCTGATAGGTCATAGTCGAACTGTTGTTGGAATTGAAGAGAGAAAAAACCGAACATTATGTTTACTAATATTTGATCCTGGATGTCCTTCTCGAGAAATGGAGAAATTATTAAAGCAAGACATTGAGGCCAGCAATATCAGGCAACTTCGAAAATTTATGGGAAATTTAAAACATAAGCAATATCAGATAGTAGCAGTAGAGGGTGTTCTTTCTGCAGAGGAAAAAGTTGTAAGTATCTAAGTATTTCTTTATATGAAATTCAAAACAGGTTGAATTTAAGAGTTTGAAATTTTTAGTGGTGATTTTAATGTAGTATGAGCACATATTAATTTTTAATGATGTATACCTGAAACTTACATGTTATTACAATGCAATGTCACTTCAAAAAAAAAAAAAATCCCCCAAAATACAAGTAAAATTTCAAAAGAAAACAGGTTGAAATTTTTAGTTAAAGCAGTGTTAACCCATTGTATCTCATAACATCCTATCCTGTTTCATTAAGTTGGCATCTTGGTTTTTTTTTGTCATTTATTTTCTGAAACCACCATCAGTAAATTTCAGTTGGCATCCGGACTTTAAAATACTCAAAACTTCATAAAAATATTTAATTTTAATGTTAGGTGAGTGACGAAAAATGGTAACATGTGGTAAGAAAGCCTAATTTAATCAAAGGAGACTTAACTTATATTGGCCTTATAATTACTGTTTGTTGAAATGTGCATCTTTTAATTCCCAAGGCCTATTTTATTCAGTTGGGCTTACTGAATAGAAACTATTCTAAAGTTTAACTTTAGTACAGTGTCTATTTCTTGCAAGTTAATGTGAGCAATACGAAAAATTTATAGAATTTGAAAACCCTCTATTTGGTATAAACTGAAGCTATGTGGTAGCACGTCAAATCTAGAAAATGCACAGTTCCCAGAATGTTACAGAAAAAATGTGTTAGATTACTTCACATTGATTTGTTTCCCCATAAAGCAAGAAGAGATAGAGGATTAGAGAGGAACATTTATGAAGAATAACAGGGTTATGAGGGAATGGACTAAAATTGTTTGAAATGGAAGACCTTAAAATAATCTTTTCAGCCTCAAAAATTGGGGTATATGTTAAAGTTGGGGTATATGTTAATTGGGGTATATGTTTAAGTATACTTGGGGTAACTTTAAGGTGAACAAGACTCTTGTTCACCTTAAAAATTTTTCATTAAAAAATGCAAATTTTATTTTTTATTAGAATAATATATTCTATTTAAGTGATTGCTTGCTTACAGTGAACAATTTTTTAAAAATGTCTTCCAGGCCAGAAGACAAGCTTCTCAAATCTTTACAGCTGAGAAGATTCCTTGAAGTAAGCATTTCAGTGATTATGAATTTCATTTTCCAAATTCAGATATTAAACTCCTTAATACAATTTATGAATCTGTGAGTTCTCTAAATACCAGCCTGTAATTTAATTTTTAAATGTCTAAATTATACTTTAATATGTCCCTCTATAGTAATTACTTAAATAAAATTTGTTTGCATTGTGGGTTTTGTATTTATCTGTCTTTCAGAAATTGATTTTATATTATAGTCATATGTGGTATTTATTGGGTCCTTATGTTAGACATTCTTAGTATTTTCCATGTATTAATTAAATCTTCACAATAATTCTTCAAAAAGTAATTTTCAAAACAACTACCATTTATTAGCTCTGTGAGGGAGCTGAAGCTCTACAAGATTAATAATTTGTCTAAGGAAATTTTAATCCAAAGTGTGAGCCCAGCCTATATCACTTCTAAGCTCTTACCATTTTAACATTCTGCCTTCTTCTGTTATAAAACATAAATAATGAAATCCCCTCCACACCACTTAGAAATAACCTTAATATTTAACAGACATAGCACTAAAAAGAGGGATTTGCTTTTGTAAATCTTTATACTTTTAATCTATGGAACTGTGATTTAGAGTTTGTGCTTTCAGGATAAATGAAGAAATGAATATTACACAACCAAAAAATTAAGCAACACCATGGGGTAAAAAAAATGAACAAACATGAATGAAGTTTTATAAATAATAGCTGTTTCATCGAATACTGAAAATTACACTCTAAGATTGTGTAATATTACTAGTTGAAAAGTTGAAAAGTTTTAGAAAACTTCCTTTCAAATAATCTTTTCTTCAATAACCAGTTTTCTGCTTCATATCCCCATGCATTTATCCTGTGTCATGCCATCATCTCTCTCACCTAGACTACATGATCACCTAACTGTCCAGTGATCCTACCCATCTTCCATTTGGTTCTTGAAACCAAATGTTCTAAAATGCAAAGGTGATTTTGTGACTTTCTAATTTGAATCCTCCTCATTTCTTAGGGATAAAATCCAGGCATCCCACACAATCTGGCCCCTGCTTATCATTCCAGACTCATGTCTCACCACTCTCAAGTTCACTCTTTTCAGCCTAACATCATTTTTCAGAATATAATTAGTTCAGCTATGAACCCTTCTCCCCTTAGTTCTCCACTTGTTAGAAGGGCTTCCTCTTAGATGTGCTTCCTGACTGTTCCAGTCTGGATTACGTGCTGTAAATGTTAACAGTGGATTACATGCTCTAAGTGTTAAACATGTTTCTCAAAGTGATCTGCAAATTACCAGTCTGTGACTAAATAATTACAGAAATTAGAACTTCTGGAATGTTTTTATTCTGACTTACAAAATAAGAGCAGTGGATTTAGGATTTTTTTTAATTGGTGCTTCACTATAGAGTTGGAGAAGGACTGTTCCATGGTACCCTATAATAATTTGCTTCATAACACCAGCTAAGTTGCAGTCTATTCTAATTTTCTGTTTACTTTTTTATGCACATCCCCCAACCCCCTTGAATGTAAGTGCTAAGAAGCAATGTCTAGTTTTTAATGGTAGCTTCAGGGTGCCTAGGGTTTTTTTGTTGTTGGTTGTTTAGTGAATGAAAGTAGCAACTAAATGAGAAGCAGTGGGAGAAGTATATTTCTGAACTCTTTGGACATCCAAGCTAGCCATTTCTGTGCAAATCATCTAATTTCTGTAAGATGAGGGACAACGTTGATTGAGAAAATTCTTTAAGAAGTAACAAATAAAAGCATTAAAAATTTGAGTGTTCCCCCAGTCTGACTAGGTAATGAAATTATAAACCCTCTCCCTAGCCAAAAAAGGGGGGAAAGATGATTGTGTACACATAATATTTACACATAGTATTGCAGACTGGTTAGGAATACATGCTCTGATTCTGCAGTATCAATATATTTGGTCTCAGTACTCCTTCACAAGAAATTTTTGTGGGTTGTATATGTGCCATATTAAAAATTGAACCTGAGACTTTTAAAGAATATATCTAAGCACTATTCCTTTATCCATCACAATAGTGATGTAAGGACATTTCATTTAGCCTCTGAAAAATGTGTTGCGTATATTCCTATTAATATATATTAATAGTTACACATATGATATTTCAGATTTGTTATTTTCAAAGGGATGACATTTTGCACATGAATAGATGGCAATTTTTATATAGTATTTATATTCAGTTCCACATAAGAGATATGTGTGTATCACTCTCACATAGACTGTACTTAATTTATCCTTACTGATCATAATCGTCATCTTCATCCTCTTCTTCCTCAGTTTCTTCATTTTCCTCAGCTGGAAGTACAGCTGCTGCTTGTGCAGCCCTGAAAGCCTGCTCCTCTTCCACACTTGGGTCGTCCATTTCTGTAATTTCTGGTCCACTGGGATATTCTTGTTGAACTGGTGGTGGCACTGGAGGTGTATAGTTATCTGGACTATATTTATGACCCCAGCCTATATAGAAATTTTCAAATTTTCTGTAAATAAAAAAAAATTGGTTATCATATAATTTTCCACTAAGAAAAATATTGGTGGAGAGAAAAAACTCCAAATGAGTTTCTCTTTGGGGGAAAAAAAGTAATATATTGAATAGACTTAAAATGTATTTTACCTTTTTTCTCACTCATTGTCAATATATTGTCAAGTTAGGGAGCAGGTCAGTCAAAAAAAAAAAAAAAGGGAAAAAAATTGATCCTCTTCTTCCATACTGATAAAGTACTTCAAGTATCATAGTCTCATAATTAAAAAAGAAAAAAACACTTAAAGTGCTAGAGATGAAATAGGCCTTTATTGATTCTTCTACCACAGAAGACACTATGGTCCAAACTGCTTAAGCTAGTGAAGAAAACCATGGGACTGACTGTGACAAAATGTACCTTTCATCTAGACTACACCAATGAGCTAATTATTTTCAGAAAAATCAACCAACCAACCAACCAAACAAAAAACTTTCAGAGTTTTAAGGTGACTGTGTTCCTTAGAAAAAAAATCTGAAAGCTGCCAAACAAACTCTTAGCAGAGTGAGGAGTCTGACTGTGGGTTAAAAATCTGTGTGTGATTTTTCAGGCCAATCATAGAGAATTACTGAAAATCTACCTAGATTGTGTCATGCATGGGGACGGGTTGGGTGAGGACTATACCAGACTTGGTGCAGAGTTAATGCATTGCATCCTCTAAAGGGAGTTGTAGTTAAGGACTCTGGCCTTTCTGTTCTGTCCAGCAATTTACATTTTACATTTCGACTCCACATGCCTTCATTCCCTAGGTCTAGTTTCCCTGAGGCCTTCAGCAGAGGTCTTCAGGAGCCTCCTCCTATGGGGGTGGGGTAGAGGAGAAACCTTGAAGATATTTTTCCTTACTTTGACTTAGTACTTAGGACTTTTCCATTCTTAGCCCTCTTCAACCCGTTTCTTTGGCCCCCAGGTTTCTAAAACTACAAGAGCCTTATGTTGAGGACCCCCTCATGAGTAAGATGACCCCCATAAGCCCCACATCTGCACCAAGTCCCACATCCGCACCAAACCACCTGACCTTCTATGGTCTGTCATTACATGGGGAGCTGGAGTAGGGGTACGGAAGAGTGGGGGACATCAACACCTTTAGCTTATCCATAAGAGTTAAGTGATTAAAGGTTTAATGCTTCATTTTGTAGCTTGTTGCTTCAATGGTTATTTTGATGTTGGCAGCTCATTTCTAGCTCAACTGAACTTTTGATTCTAGGTTAAAAGGTAAGAAATGGAAGGATAAGACAAATGGCAGTGTATGTTCTGAGTGAAGGATAAAAGGACCATTAGTGTCCTCTTGATCCTAATTCTCTTGAAAGTGATGATAAAAATGATTAAAAATAAATATTTAGGTTAAGATGTCCAACAAAAATGTGCAATTTAGATTATTTCAAACACTGCTTAGAGTTACTTCCATTAATGTACTAAGTAAATGAATAAATCAATCACAGAAGAAAACTTATACTTTAGTTCTACTAATTGAGATGAAAGGGCAGAAATCTGAATTATAAGGTTCTAAATTTAATGTTTTACTGTATAATGCAGATGTTAAATAAGTCTTACGTCTCACAGACTTGGTATGTCAAAGATGAGTTAAAACAATAATAACCCTCTTCCCTGCTGAGAATTCCTGACCCTGGACCTGGTCACAGAAACAGATACCAATGAGAAAACACTTCACCCCTTGCAGTGATAGGGTTCCCAGGGAGCAGCCGTCATGGCCACAGGAGGAAGCCCATCTCACTACAGAGGCTAGGGGCTTCATCAGCTGCCCCAATGTCCTGCTCCTCACCTTATTCAGGCCTAATTCCCTAAAATATGAAACAGATGACCTCCCTCCCCAGAGTTGTGAGAATTCACCAGAAAGATGATGTACAAATGCTGGGCATGACACCTTCCTCACAGCCCAGACCTCCCCGGGAATCACTGTCTTTCAGCTTCGGTAGAGTGACCCATACCTTTTACCCATTCCATCCTTAGGTCTTTCCCAGGTCATGTGAGTAGCTGACCTGACCATCCACCCAGCGCAGTGTCTGTTACTCTCGGGTTTCTCTGATCCGGAGCTCAAAGTTTCTATCTCCCATGGAGGAGTAGGTGGGGTACGGAAGAAAGAAGAAAAAACCAAACTCGGAGTGTGACTTAAAATTGCAGTGATAGCTTATAATTTCCAGGATTTAAACATCACCAGAATTATTTTGTAAGTTGTCAGATACTTACTTGCCATTGGAAAAGGCATATGCTCCAGGCCAAAGGTTGGATCTAAGGATTGCAATAGCATATTGAGGAATGAGATTTGATGACAGCCGTGTTGTCCAAGGTGGTGTATTCTGGATCTCTGTAAACCAAAGAGAAATTCAAAATCTTAATTCCTAAATGAAAAGGATCTACTCTGTAAAAGAAGCAGTTCTTATAACTCTTAAAACACACAACATAGAAAAAAAGTTAAAATACCAAGCAACTTAACATAGAATCGGGAGGATATTTTATGGATATTATAGAACAATGAAATTTGAAGACTTGTTTGTGTGTGTGTGTGTGTGTGTGTGTGTGTGTGTGATGGGTATGTGTCCACTATGCAACAGAGAAAAGTTTTGTTAATGGAGAGGAGGTCTGTGTAGCAGGATGAATAATATTTGATGATCAAATGAAAGATAAAATCATTATTATGAAAGAGAGCAAAGGTCACAAGTATGAGTGCTCCAAAACTGAATAGGAAGAAACAAGAATATGAGCAGATTTTTAAAAATACCTTACATAAAATTTTACTATAACCATGCCATGCATTTATGCATTTATGGTCATGTGATTATGATCTGCAGAGTGTCAGACACAAATGATACCCAAGGTAAATGTCAGCATTTCCAGGAAGAGCTATAGTGAACTTATATTTCCTCCCTTCGTGCATCCTACAACCTCTGTTAGAAAGTCGGTGCTGTGGCCAGCTATATTATATACTCCCCACCATCCCAGAACACCTGATGGAGAAGGGGATGAAACCTTGGCTCTTACCCACTTTTTAGAAGTCTCCAACTCCCATATATTTGCCATATATCATTCATACACACACACACACACACACACACACACACACACACACACACATACACACTACTGTAGTATGTATACAAACTATATTGTATAATAGTATATGTACATCTATCAGCAAAAGAGACATTAACCAAAACTAACAGACACCCTACCAACTGGGAAAAGATCTTTGCACACAATACATCTGATAAAGGACTGATAACAAAAATTTACAAGGAACTCACACAACTCAACAAAAACAAAGCCAATAACCCAGTCAAAAAATGGGCAGAAGAGCTCAAAAGGCACTTCTCCAAAGAAGAAAAGCAAAT
>PVIJ01017615.1:0-28747 GCA_004024925.1 Scalopus aquaticus | reverse complement strand
GTCTTTCAAGATTTTGCTGAGATGTATGTCGTGTAGAGTTTTGCCTATATTTTCTTCTATACATTTTATGGTTTCAGGTCTTACATCCAGGTCCTTTATCCATTTTGAGTTGACTTTTGTGCAGGGTGTGAGGTAGTAGTCTAGCTTCATTTTTTTGCATGTGGCTGTCCAGTTTTCCCAGCACCATTTATTGAATGACTGTCCTTGTTCCACTGCATTTTCTTTGCTCCTTTGTCAAAGATTAGCTGTTCATAGATATGTGGCTTTAATTCTGGGTATTGTATTCGGTTCCATTGGTCTTTCTGTCTGTTTTTGTTCCAGTACCACGCTGTCTTAATTATTATGGCTCTGTAGTATAATTTGAAATCAGGGAGTGAAATTCCTCCGTTTTCTTTCTTTTTAGTTAGTAGAGACCAGGGCTTTTAAGGTAAGTTGGAAGGGCTTTACTTGAGCAGACAGTTACAGATGAAATTGCTGAGAGTCCTGGAGGACCTCCTCTTTTCTGTTGAACTGTGATCTTATAGATTATCAGTGCCTCCATCATAGAACCTTAAAATCTGAAAGAACCTATGAGGCCATCACTCTGGTCTCCCTGAAGCATACATCTCATTTGTTGGGGTACTGTCCAGCCTCTGCTTGAACATCTGGTGACAAAGTGTTTACTCCTTTAAGCACAGACTATTTGATTTTTTAAATGATGACAGTCTCTCCCTCATCTTGGAATGTTACCCTTTATAACCTGAACATACTGATTCTATTTATACCTGCAGATGCAACACCCAAAATTATACACCACCCTCTACATGTTAATGTCTTCAAAGGGCTAATGTATATACTACTGCCCTCCTATATATGAGCGCAGTACATCCTTTCCTCTTCATTTGTTTTCTGAAGGTTTCCATATCTTTGGCATTTTGTAATTATCCTTTAGACATTTCTAGCTCCTCAATATACCTCCTAAAGTATAGTGTTAAAGTGTGCAAAATAAACATTCAGTACATGTTTATTGAATTGAATAACTTCTAGGTCTAGAATCAGATATAGCTCAGATCATGGGGCATATGGATGTATTTCTAGCTTCTGATTGTTTTAGTTTTTCAGCAACTGAATTGTACTGCTGGTTCGTAACAAGCTTAGGTCCCAGTAAAACCTTCAAATCTGCTTAAAGTCACCTGCTGTTCAGCCAACTTCTGTCATTCTGTAATTATTCAGTTTGTAGTGGTATTTGGCTTTGTGGTGCTGGTTTGTTTCTGATATTTATTAAATAAAAAAAATTCAAACAATGTAGAAAAATGCAATGAGCAGAAGTAAATTAAAGTCATCTAAAAATCTCACCATTCAGAGATAACTACTGTTAGTCTTTTGTGAATCTCTTGAACATCTTCAGTTGATTTTTTAAAAAATGACTAACCTGAATGAAACTCTGTATCCTTATTAAATGTATCTTGTTTGTTGCAACCCATCATTCTAGTTTATCAGGATATCCTTCAAAACCGATTATGTCATTCTATGTGTTGGATTTTCTTTGCAACTTTGTATCATCAGCACATTTGATAAATATACCTTCTAAATTTGTGTCCAGATGATTTGATCTAATCCTGACTCTGCTACTGATTTGGTGGATGATTTGGTAATAATCTCCTCTTTCTGGGTTTTGGCTTGCTACTGTTATATAACATGGCCTTGAAGACTGAAAAAAAAAATTCCTTACAAATCAACTGCAAAGCTCTTTGTAAAGAATAAATTTGTGAAGAAAAAAGTGTGGGTGGGGAATCATCAGCCAGGGCCAGACTAGAAAAATAAAATCCTTTAATAGAAAAATCAGGGACAACAATCTTCATAGAATGGTTCAGATCTTCCTCTATCCTCCTACCCTTTCAAAACCCTAGTGCAGGGATTTACCAACTGAAATATTTAAAAAACAACAACAACAACAAAATAACCAAACAAACTGTAGCAAGCATTAGGCCTTAGATTGAGCGATTAGGGAAGAAATACAGATAAAGCATAATAAAACGGCAGTTTGGAGTGAGGGTAGGTGGGAGAGCTTTACTGAGAAAGAAGATGGTCTTTACTGTTTTCTCTTTTAATTAGTAGTAAGCTTGGTGGTCACAATAAAGGCTTTTCTGAGTTGTGGTCCATTGGGAGAGAAAAGTGTGAAATTCACGGCTGCCTCCTAGTTCTCTCCTAAACAAGTCTTGCCTTGTGCTTTGCCATTTCCCCTGGGTTTTTAAAGAAGGTGTGTGATAATCTAAAACTGAAACTGAGGCAGTGTTTTAAGCAGGCAATTAATGACATGGTAAGAATTTTTGGCTCCACTAGATTAATTGTTAAATGGATTGTGTCTGCATTTTAACTGTCATTTTACTGTGATATCAGCCTAATTATAAATATAGTGTTGCATAGTGGAAGATAATAATAAGTAGAATTATGCACTCAATGATCATACTTCAAGAATTTCTAACACTGAGGAAAGATTTTCTTCTTAAACTGTCTCTACCTGTTCTTTTTATGTAGGTTTTGATTAATTTTACCTCGATTATACATTTCTCCCTGGAGCCCAGATATTGTGCATGCTCCAGCAAAGTGGGCTCCTGTTGTAAAAGGTTTAATGAGATTTTTTGTTCTAATTGGTTTCTATATAATTTCTTTTAAAACCAATAACATGTGAGTGGGATGTCAAACACAGGGTGTGCTGATGTATTTTCGCTACCCTGAGCACCAAAGAACATTAATTTCTCTCTCATTTGACACTATTTTCACATGATGAAAACTCTCAATCTCAAGGAAGCTCCAGAGATGGTTGGTTTTCGCTGGTCTGTCCTCTCCTGCAATCCTCTTGGCAACACTCTGAAAAATCAGCAGGAGTAAGCCGTCTCTAGTTGGCAAGCACTCTGGATAAAAGGGGTGGAAGATTTCTGACCAAGGTTTTGACTGTACCTCATTTTCCTTATGGGTTATTGTACTAGATAGTACTCAGATAGGGATGGATTAAAATCTGTATCTTTTGGGACCTCTCTTGTGGCATGGGGGTTAAAGTCTCAGCACTGTCGGGCTATTGCCAGCCACTGTGGCATGGGTTAGGTCCCCAGCCAGGGAGCTGACCCACATGATGCAGCAGACCTCTCCTGTCCTGCACACTGTTCCCCTAAGCAGTGTATTTCAGTCAGTCTGCCTTTCTGCTCTTCACTCTGTCTCTGGTGGGTCCTCTCACCCCCCATATCTCTGGCCTACACCCCAGTTCTTGTATGTATAAATAAAAATAAATCTTTAAAAAATAAAATCAAATTTGTATCTTTTGCCCATTTACTCTAAACTGATTTGCTACTTACTAAAAAAAAGAACTATTTGAAAAATTCGAAAGAACGCTATATTAATTATATTAATGTATATTTGTAATAAAGCTTGATCATAAAATGAACATTGGTGGACCATTCACCTTAAAAAATAGAATATAACCAACTCATTGAAACTCTTTGTCTCTTTTTAATTGAGTTGTTTTATATGTAAAATTTGCACAATCTTAGCTGTGTAATTGAACAGCTTTTTACATCTGTGTAAACCTATGTGTATCCATCCAGATCAAGACATAAAGCATTTTCATTACCATAGAAAGTTCCCTTGTTTGTGATCCTCCTTTCCCCCACGATTATGTACCTTTCTGACTTCTTTCACCATAAATTTGGGTTACCTGTTCTTGAGCTGCATATAAACAGAATCATATAAAGTCCTCTTTTGTGCCTGGCTTCTTGCACTCAATGTATTTTTGAGATTAATCCACTTCGTGGTATATAGAATTCATTCCTTAAAATATAAACATTTTTAATTGTGGTAAGAAACATAAAATTTACCATCTTAACCACTTTTAAATGTATGGTTGAGTAGTGTTAAATATGTTCACATTGTTCTACAGCAGCTCTCCAGAACTCTCATCTTATAGAACTAAAACATACCTACTAAACAACAGCTTTTCCATTACCCCTTCCCTGCTGTCATTGGCAACTACCATTCTGCTTTTTCTCTATGAATTTGACTACTTTAGATATTTCATGTAAGTCTTCTGTGACTGGTTTATTTTACTTAGCATAGTGTCCTCAAGATTCATGCATTGTGGAGCATGGCACAGGATTCCCTTCCTTTTAAAGGCTAAATAATAGTCCATTATATGTATAAACCACATTTTGTTTATTCATATTTTAATGGTACTGGTATTATTTTTCACCTTTTGCCTGTTGTGAATAATGCTGCCATGAACATGGCTGTGCAAATTTCTAGTAGTTTATTCCTTTTTCTTGCTGAACAGTATTTTTTTTTTTTCTAAAGATTCATTTTTTTATTTATACATACAAGCTGGGGCACAGGCCAGAGGCGCGGGGCGGCAAGAGGGCCCACCAGAGACAGAGCGGGTAGCAGAACAGGCAGACCAGAAATACACTGCTGAGGGGAGCAGCGGGCGAGGCAGGAGAGGTCCACCGCACCATGTGGGACCCTCCCCGGCCGGGTGCCGAACCCACACCGCCGCTGCCGACAGCTCCACAGCGCAGCGCCCAACCACTGCACCAGCGGGGAGGCCCAGTATTTTATTTTTTAATAAATATACCACAGTTAGTTTATTCATTCTCTTCCCCTCCCCACTTTTTCAACTGGATTCCTAAGGCATCTAGGCTTACTTGTCATCTTCTTAGCCTCTTTCTTATTCTCCTTCCCTTCCCTGGTTCCCTCAACACCTGCAGAATAACATTTAAGCTCTGTAGCATGACATATAATTCCATTCTTTTTGTTTTTTTTTAAAGATTTATTTATTTATGCATACAAGAGTTGGGTGCAGGCCAGAGATGTGGGGCAGTGAGAGGGTTCACCAGAGACAGAGCGGGAAGCAGAACAGGCCAATCAATGGAAATACTCTGCTGAGGGGAGCACCGGGCGATGCAGGAGAGGTCTGCTGCGCCATGTGGGAATCTCCCTAGCTGGGCATCGAACCTGTGCCGCAGCTGCTGACAGCTCCACAGTGCTGCGCTTAACCCTGTTGTTCCACCAGGGAGGCCCATAATTCCATTCTTAATATGTTTCCTGGAATCTCTTTCTTAATGCGTCTGTGCCAGACCATCTCTAGACAAACCAGAGACACTTAACCTGGAAATTTTATACTCCTGACCCTGTATACATCATTCCTCCCTTCCTTAGATGTCCTTTCCCAACTTGTCCGCTTATCCCCTGAAATAATACATATTGAGCATCACTTCATCCTTAGAGCCAGGCCTGGCCATATTATAGTAGTGTTTATTTGTCTGTCATCTTTACTAGGCTTTGAGGTCATTGAAGGTAGGTAACATCTGTGTCTCACACATCTTAGTAACATAGTGCCTGTGTTCAATGAATGTTGAACAGATTACCAGAGTCCCACTCACTGTCTTGGACAAGTGGGGATTCAGGGTACTGATCTCGAATGGGCTAGTCCTAATAGTACTGCAGTTACTCTTGGGCTGACCGAGGCAATAGAGCAATTCAGCAGCATCTCAGAATCGCTGAACATACATGCCAGGCAGAGTTGAAGAATTCAGGTACAAGTCAGTGGTACAAGCCAGGGTTAATAGAGCAAAAAGATTTTAAGGAGAGGAGAATAAGGCTTAAACTCTAGAGGAAAATGCCCTGGACCATATAGAATATCTGCAACAGCTTTTTTCATATTGTGAGCACAGTCGGGGTAGAAGTATGAAAAGCATGTATAGTGGACTAAGTATTGAATGTTTCCTGGGACCCAGCATTCAAGGTTGTGCAGCTGGGTAAAGAGAAATCCACTTTGGTTGCAGCCAGCAGATGCCTGGGACTCTGTCAGGTGCTTTAATCCACAGGGGTTTGCTAAAAAAAGAGAGGCAGAACCCTTCATGTCCAGTGCAAGAGAGAAAAAACACTCAGCAGATGGTAAATACTAAAGGAAAGACTTTGTAAGTGTCTTTGGCTTCCTTGGCAAAAAAAAAAAAAAAAAAAAAGTGGTTCATCTAGTCTTAAATATAGCCAAGCAGAGATGGTAGCTGGGAAGGAAATATGAAGATAGCCTCTTGTACCTTCTTAGCTAATATACGTCACTGTGTCTTTGAAAATTGAGTCTATTAAAAAAATCAGCCTGTTGTTTTTTCAAACTGGTGAGAATACTAGGGCTCAGGGAAAATGGATTGTTGTTTAAAGAAGGAAGGAGACAAGGAGAGAGGGAGAGGAGAGAAAGAGTGAAGAAAATTCATATGATATGCCTCTCTTCCAAGCCCTCTACGTTTGCTTGTTCCAAAGATCAAAAGCTGTTTTCCTTTGTTGTCAGCTGTTGAGGGTCCTCCCTTTGGGGGTTTGGTAGTATCTATAATTGTCACTCCTAATACTAAGTGTTTTCTTTTCATGAGTCATTTAGCAGCTATCTATGGATTTGACTAAACTGATCTAGATTTAGAACTCTTGAGGTTAAGCCCTCCATGCCTATTGCCATTTACCTCTGCCCCATAGACCTGAGCAATTTGGGGGCTCAAGGGCTGTAACTTGATTTGAAAGGCTCAGTTTTCTTGTTTTTCCCCTGAAATCTGTGTTCTCCTAAAGCTGACAATCCATTGTCTTCTGGACAATTTTGTGTCGGGATAATGAATTAGAGTTTGGGATACATTACAGATGATAAATGTGACTTCCTTAAAGGGAAATCCATTTGTTTTGCTTAGTGTTTCTGTGATTAATTACTTGCCAGATTAAATTGCTCCATAAAAATGCATAGTATTTTATTCGATTGCTCTTCATGGTGATTAATTAGGCCATACTGTTGCTTTGTATGTTAATTATGCTGACATTTTCCCCCTGTTTTCTAGTTTAATTAATACAGGTTTAGTTGAAAGACTGTTCTTAGGATGGGACACTGCTTTAGGAAGAAACAAGTCCAGTGTTGATTTTAGGTTGGTGTTAGGGCATAACACTTCAATGTTCTAAGTGTGCTCTGTTCTTCCTTGTTTGTACTCATTGTTTGCAAAAGTACTACTCCAAGTGAGTTGGGAACAACTGCTTGGTTTTCCCGTAGTTATTAAAGGTGATATACTGAAGATTCTTTTCTCAATTGAAAAATAAGAACGTAGAGGAGAAGCTCTATTGCAACATGTGCTATATTGCAACATGTACTATAAAACAAGCATAAAGCTAATGGCTTTGTGTGTGGGTTGGCAAAGTATTATTTCCTAATATACTGCAGGGTGCTCATGAGGAAAGCAGGCATATTTAGTTTTCTTATTAATGATCTAGGACTGAAAGTAAAGTGTTAATGAAGTTTGTAAGTGATACTGATTTGGAGGTGTTTTCTATACTCCGGAGAGCAGAGAAATAATATAGATGGAACAGGAAGAGAAGCATCATGAAAATAGCATCACAGCTATTCCATTGGGGAAAATGCATATCTGCTGGATAGAAATAGCATAGACGGAGTCAAGTGGATGCTTTCAAAAGTAGATCTCTTATAGCAGCCCACTCCTAGTTATGTACCCAAATGACCCTAACTGAGGCGTGAATAAGCAATGGTACAGCTATATAATGAAATACTACTCAGCAATAAAAAGGAAAAAACTACTGATAACATGCAACAGCATAGATAAAGTCAATTGAATTATAGAATATGAAAGAAACCAGACGCAAAAGAGGACTTAGTGTAAGACTCTGTATATGACATTAGGGAAATGGAGAAGTTGTCAAGGACTGAATTCATATCAGCCAGAGGCTGGGATTGGGAGAAGAGGCACAGGGAACTTTTTTGAGTAATGGAACTGTTCTGTATCTTGATTGTGGTATTGACTACATGATGATGTGCATTTTTCAAAACTTGAAGACTGTATACTAAAAGAATAAACTTTGCTGTATGCAAATTGTACCTTAATTAAAAATTAGGGGGAAAGTAGATCCTCATGAGGAAAGACAGAAATTCAACTTTTGACCTTCACCATATTTCATAAGTGCTTTTTTTGTACTTCAGCAAATATTTATTGAATACCCACCCTGCAATTGTAGTACAGCCAAACATTTGGCGGGGGGGGGGAGGTCAGGGGGGAACAACCCAGCATATTTATATTTCTCTGTGATTACCTGGTAGATTTTCATTCAATTTGTGGGGGGCATTGTGGTATGGAAAAAAAAGACTGAACTGTGGAATCAGATATGACTCAATTTTATAATTCTGTGAAATAAGTTTTGATCAAAATATCCTGAGAACAAAAACAAATGGAATGATATTGGTGGATACTAGACAACATTAAAATTTTTAAATGAGATTTTATATTGAAAAGGGTATTCACTTTTTTAAAATGTTTATTGAGGTGAAGTTGAATATATGTGGCAATTTTTTTGTAAATAATTTTGAGTAACAGGAGCTAGAAATGTAGGGTTTGGATATTCTTCATACTGCATCCAAATTCCAGGGATTTTTTTTGTTTTTGAGTAGAAGCAGAGATAGGACTGTGGGTTGTAATGGTTTTCCTTCAATGACAACATTATATAAACATGTATATAACGAGAGGGTTATTTTGAGAAGAAAAGCACAGTTAAGGAGCTCTTGAGCCTTGCTGATAGCTGTTAACAAGACCTTCAACATAGACAAGAGGATTATTTCCCCAATATATGAATTAAATCCAGTTATTTGGGGTTCTGTAGATTTCGTTTGTTTTAAAACCTTATTCATTTGTTCTGTCTGGGTTTTTCCTCCTTTAAACTGTTAGAAGACTCAAGGTTGTTCCTGTCATGCAACTAACCCCAGAAACTACGTCTACACTTCTCTGCACTTGTTCTGGAACAAAAGCTTTGTCACGCTATGGGTTTGTAAGGCAAGTTTGCACAATGTCAGGACCAGGGATAAGTGAACCACAAATGCTAAACCATTGCTAAAAACTGCTGTGCCTCTTTTCTTCCTCTGCCCCAGTCTCCAATGGTCTGAACTGTTTATAGTGCTTTCTTTTCATGTCCAACTTTGAGCACCTTCCTAAATGCCAAATTATCTCTATTCAATATCTCTAGAAATAGCCCAGTGGAGGAAACTGTATGGTGGTACTATTACTGCATTACTTGCAGCAGTGACATTCAGTATAGCTCTATGAATGCAGCTTGGTGTGCTAACTGTGACTATCCTGAGCAGATATGTAGCCATCATTCTGGCCCAGACTACATTTAGCAAGATGCTGATTCCCTGAGTGATTTGCTACACAAATGTCTCTGGGTCTTCCAGTGTTTTCAGCTGAGTGATTTTCAGCACTGGACCTGAAGGGGCTGCTGTTGCCCCCAGCCAAGACCCCATCTGTTAAAACCTCGTATTGATTTGTATCCCTATTTATAAAAACCTGTCCCTTCTTCTTCTAGTATGATAAATAATGCAGATAAACTAGATGAAGCTTGCTATTGGAGCAGAACGCTAATCATTTTGCTCAGGGTTGAACTGAACAAATTTAATCAGAAATGAAACTTTCTCAGATAGCCATATGTATCAAGTGGCTGATTGTTTTCTTACTCTGACTTTGCATATTCACCAATACTTGTAGGGTCTAGCAAGTAGTAATTAAAAAGCTGTAATTTACTATGTGAAAAATGGCAAGTTTTAGTAGGAAAGAAACTATATGATGATGTTTACAAATTTTGAATGGATAAGTAGATGATAATGAAACTATATGACATATGCCAGCAGTGTATCATATTTTAATCCTGTGTTTTTATGCCCCTTCAGCCCATAGTGCAATTTGCTACGTATGCACAGCACTTCTTCCAGCTCAGAAATGCAGGTTCATCTTGTCTAATTCCTGATTAGTCAGTATTTATTATGTGTTTCCTGTGTCCCCAACCAGATGCCCTTATATCCTGAACTGCTCTGATAGTACCTCCACATGTCAAGACTTCATAGAGTAGAATGCCATTGCAATTAAGACTTTAGAAGGACATCTGAAGGCCAGGGTACAATTATGCTGTACCCAAGATAGAATGTCACCAAGACAGCTGTGCTCCCACTATAGCCCCTTTGAAAATCTCCATGAAATGACAAACTAATGCTTGCCAACCATAATTTACTTCTGGAAAGTTTCTGCAGTGTTCACTCCTTCCTGTGCAGTCATGGAAGTCACTACTCCAGGGAGGAGGAGGCTACTTTAAGGACTAATCCAAACAGTATTGAGGATATTTGTCCACTAAAATTTCAGGGCCTTTGACTTTGGTCAAGATTGATGTGCTTCCGGGCCTCCCTGGTGGCGCAGCTGTTGAGCGCTGCTCTGTGGAGCTGTTGATAGCACACGATGCGTGTTCGACGCCCGGCCGGGGAGAATCCCACATGGTGCGGCAGACATCTCCTGCCTCGCCCGCTGCTCCCCTCAGCAGTGTATTTCTGATCTGCCTGTTCTGCTCCCCACTCTGTCTCTGGTGAGCCTTCTCACCGCCCCACGCCTCTGGCCTGTACCCCAGCTTGTATGTATAAATAAATAAATCTTAAAAAAAAAAAAAGATTGATGTGCTTCCTTCTCTCTGTCCTTTCAAACAAAGGCTTTCTCCTAGAGCAAGAATTCTTCCTCTGACCCCTTTGCCGTTGTGGGTGTCTTTCCAGACATAGTGTGGGCATGTAAAAGAATATAGTTTGGGAGGGTTTGCTTATCAGTTATTTGAGAAATGCAAATCTAACATCTATTCCAGATAAAAATTCTCAGCATACTAGGACTGGAAGATAGCTTTCTTAAACTGATAAAGAACATCATGAAAAAACTTATAGTTTGCTGTATTAATTTGAAAGACTGAGTCTTTTCCCCTAAAATCAGGAAAAGCACCTCCATCCAGCATCGTGCTGGAGGTTCTCTATGGTGTAGCTAGTCAAGAAAATGAAATAAAAAGCATCTAGATAGGAAAGGACATAAACGGTCTTTATTTGCAGACGACATGATGGTATAAATAGAAAAAATGATAGATTACAAAAAGGTACTAAAAGAAGTTATTTTAGCAAGTTTGTTTTCCCTTGGTATATCCCAGAGGTGAGAGTTTGGTTCAATTTTAAATCTTCTGGTTAATAGTGTAGTAGCAGTCAGTCAAATACATGTTTTATTCACCAAGAACTAAACCTTTTGAGGAGGATTTAACCTTTATTTAGTACTTAGTATAGTATAGGGCTCTATCACTATAATGATTTCCTATGTTGAAATATGGACCCAGTAAGAGGGAAAACATTTGCATTACGATTTAGACAGCGTGGGCCAATATAAATATATTCTGAGCCATATGTAAAAGGTGAAATTAATACTGATGTTATTTAATACAGTGTATTCAAAATTTTATCATTCTAACAGATAATATAAAAATTTTAATAAGGTATTTTAGAATCAGTATATTTTATATACTAAGCCTTTGAAGTCTGATAGATATTTTGTACTTTGCACATCTCAATTAAGATAAGTTTTCATTGGAAATACTTCGTCTCTATTTAGATTTCATAAAATTTACAGTTGAAAGTCAATACGCAAGTCATATATTCCAAACATACTTAAAAGTTTTCTAATCACTGAATTAAATACCTAAAAATCACTTTCTTTTAACATTTACATCCACATCCATCAAACTTTTTTAGGGATTTTTTTAGGATCCTTTTGACTTTGAAACTACATTCATCCAGATTAAGGAATTTCAGTAATTCAAATTCAGAGCAACTCTAAATTTATTATTATCAACAAAGAATTTTTAAACTTTTCTCAAAGTTCTTGCAACCAGTTTATAGTGCTATCAATTATAGTTAAAATTTACATGTTCACAGTAGAAAAGTGTGTTTATTACTGATATAAGGAAAACTTTCAACATAACTACATTTTCTTTCCTTGGAACTTGAAATTTAACTCATAGTACAGGTAAAAAAAAGTTTTTGATCATTGAATTTATTCCCTTTGTCTCAAGAAGACTTTGAGTTGAAATTAGCAGTATAGTAAATCTTTTGTACACCTTTCCATTGGCAAGGAACTTAAGATCATCAAAGTTATTGTCTTCTAATTCTCTCCATCAGCCCATATACTGGCAATGTTCATAGCTTTTGCAGGTATATATTAAGTGATTTTTGCAGCTGTGTCCAAAACACCTGTAGAGTCTGCTTCAGAAAACTCTGCACAGATATTTTTAACATCACTGCTGTAGATTGAAGCAGAAGGGGAAATCTTGTTTCAATATGCTAGTAAATCTGGATTTTGACCTAACTGAAACACCATCCATTGAGATGAAATTTAGAAAAAAGTAGTCAAATTTTTCATTGACAAATGTACTAAAAATATTTATGCCTCAAGTTCAGGTTTTTTAGGCTTCAGATTAACAAAATTTCTTTGTATGTTTGGAAATCCTTTGAGACAAAGGGTTTTCAAAGTACTACTTGAACAGTACCATATAAAGCTAAGGAAAAGTACTAGAAATTTAAAACATTGATTTTTTTTAATTGAAGTGTAATTGACATAGCATTATATTAATGACAGGTGAACAACATGATGATCCCATATTTGTATTCATTACAAAATGATCAGTACAATAAATCTAGTTATTGGGCCTCCCTGGTGGCCCAAGGGATTAAGTTCCAGCACTATGAAGCTGTCATCAGCCACTGCTGCACAAGTTCTATCCCCAGCCAGGGAGCTTCCCACATGGCACAGCAGCCCTCTCCTGCTTCTCCCCCTGCTCCCCTCAGCAGTGTATTTCAGTAGATCTACCTATTCTCTTCCCCACTCTGTCTCTCGTGAATCCTCTCACCACCACCCCTCATACCTCTGGCCTACACCCCAGTTCTTGTATGCATAAATAAATAAATCTTTAAAAAAAATAAATCTAGTTATCATCCATCACCATATAGTTTTTCTTCTTGTGATGCGAACTTTTAACATTTACTCTTAGCAACTTTCAGATATGCAATATAGCATTATTAACTATAAACCCAATACTGTACATTATATTTCCATGAGTTACTTATTTTATAACTGGAAATTTGTACCTTTGGACCCATTTTATCCACTCCCCACCCTCCACTTCTGGCAACTACCAATCTGTTCTATGAATTTGTTATTTTTGTTGTAGTTAGATTCCACACATTTAAGTGGGATTGATTGTATGGTATTTGTCTTTGTCTGATTTATTTCACTTAGCATAATGCCCTCAAGTTCCTTCCATCCATATTGTTGCAAATGGCAAGATTTCATTCTTTTTGCAACTCAGTAATATTTCTGTGTGTGTGTATGTTGTACATGTACATATCTATATCTGTATCACATTTTCATTGTCCATTCATTCATTGATGGACACTTAAATTGTTTCTTTATCTTGGCTATTGTAAATAATGCTGCAGTGGACATAGGGGGATGCATATATCTTTTTGAGTTAGTATTTTCGCTTTCACTCAGAAATGGAAATGCTGGATCCATATGGTCATTACATTTTTAATTTTTTGAATAGAAAAAAAAAAGAACAAACATTGCTGCAACTATTTAAATTTATTTGTGTGTGTGTGTGTGTGTGTGTGTGTGTGTGTGTGTGTGTGTGTAAACTCCATATTGTTTTTCCATAGTGGTTTCACTAATTTATATTCCCACTAGTGGTGCACAAGGCTTCCCTTTCCTCTACTTCCTCAGTTAGTTCCTCATAACACAACAGTTATTTCTTGTGTGTTTAAGGATAGCTATTCTAACAGGTATGAGGTGATAGCTCATTGTAGTTTTGATTTGATTTTTCCTTGATGATGAGTAATGTTGAGTATCTTATCATGAACCTGTTGATCATCTGTATGTCGTCTTTAGAAAATATCTATTTAGATGGTCCATTTTAAAATCAATGTTTTTTTACTATTGACTTGTGTGAGTTCTTCAATATTTTGGATTCTGATCCTTTATGAGATATATGATTTGCAAATATTTTCTCCCATTCAGAGGTTGTTTTTTGTTTTTTTTTAAGTTTTACCTCCTTGGCTAAATTTCTTCCTAGGTAGTTTATTCTTCCTGCTATACTTATAAATATATTGTTTTCGTACTTTCTCTTTCTGATAATTTGTTACTAGTATATAAAAGTACCCCTGATTGACTCTGTTCTTCAACATCACGTAATCATTTATTAGTTCTGACAGTCTTTTTGGTATGTCTTTAAGAGTTTTCTATCATAGCATCTGCAAATAGTGACAGTTTTTTACTTCTTCCCAATTTAGGTACCTTTTGTTTCTTTTGCTTGATTATTTTGGCTAGGACTTCCAAGACTATGTGAATAAAAATGGCAAAAGTGAGCACCTTTGTCTTGTTCTTGATCTTAGAGGAAATCTTAAAGGAAAAGCTTTCAACTCTTCATCGAGTATGATGTTGTGGCTCTGTCATATTTGGCCTTTATTATGTTGACATATGTTCCCTCTCCACCTACTTTGTTGAGAGTTTTTATAATAGATGGATGTTGAATTTTGTCAGATAATTTTTCTGCATCTATTGAAATAATCATAATTTTTTATTCTCCATTTGCTAATGTGATATATTACATTGATTGATATGCAGATTTTGAACCAGCATTGCATCCCTGGAATATATTCCACTTGATGATGATGTATGATTCTTGTAATTTTTGGTTGAATTCAGTTTGTTAATATATTGTTGAGGATTTTTGCATGCACATCTGGAATACTGGCTTGTCAGTTTTTGTGTTTGTTAATAGTGTTTGTTGTACCAAATTCAGGAGAGTGTTTGGATCTGGGAAGAGAGACACAGATAAATAATTGTTTTGCAACCATTCCAGGCCAGGTAGGTTCGTCTTCAATTCTTGCAGATGAAAAGAAAATTTTGGCACCTACAGTAGATTTTTTTTTAAGATGTATTTATTTATGCATACAAGCTGGGGTGTAGTCCAGAGGTGTGAGAGGATGGTGAGGGTGGTGGTGAGGATTCACCAGAGACAGAATAGGGAGCAGAACAGGCAGATCTACTGAAGTACACTGCTGAGGGGAGCAGCGGGAGAGGCACGAGATGTCTGCTGCTGCACCATATGGGAAGCTCCCTGGCCGGGTATCGAACTCAGGCTGCAGTGACTCTGGATAGCTTCGCGCAACCCGTTGTGCCACCAGGGAGGTCCCGCCTTCAGTAGATTTTTTAAAGGCCTTTAACGCTGAATCAGGGGACAGACCAGCTTTCTTAGTAATTCTCTGGCTGCCTCCTCTCCCTGTGTCAGAGTGACGCCACCCTTATTTTCCCTCACCCTTTCGGCACTTGTGTTGCCATTTACATATACATATGCCCAGTGCTCTCTGGTTCCAGGTGTCCATAATTACAGGTGAGCATGCAAGACTGCAGGTGCCAGTCATAGATGCTAATGGTAGGAGGGTGGAAAAAACGTGATTTTTAACTCATTTACCCTACAGTAATCAAGAAGGGCATATGGAGGTTTGAAAGGTAATTGTAAAGCTTTGTTCAGTTAGATAATGGGCACATAAACATTTAGTATATTTTCTATATCTTTTGTATATCTAAACTAATTAGAAAAATCATCAAATTATATTTTGTTCTTTAAAAATAAAAAAAAATAACCATAGTTTAAATCTTGTGTGATTGCCTATCGTCGTTAATGATAGGATAATGTCCAAGCTTCTTTTCATGACACTTTGACCTTAACCTACCAGTCTAGCCTTATTTGCTCTCCTTCTATTCTAAGATGTGGCCAAATTAGACTCACTACAGAGTCTCAGATTTCATACCTCTGTGCCCTTGTACATGTTTTTATCTAGAATGTCTTCCTATTTCTCTTTTCACCTACCAAAATCCTGTTTATGCTTCAAAATCTAGTATTCAGATGTCACCTTCTTGAAAGCTTCCTGGGTTAGATGAGGCAGAATTTCAGACCTGAAATGTCACAGAACTTTGTACATTTCTCTCTTAGAGCACTTAACACATTGTGGTGTGGTTGTTTACACGCCTGTGCATCATTATGGAGTAGAAAAGAACACAAGGGACCACAGAGATGGATCACGGATGAATTGGTGGTGCGTTACCCAAGGGGAATACAAAATGTAAAAGATATAAATAACAATAAAAATATATATTAAAAAAAAGAAAAAAGAAAAAAAAAAGACAGAGAGAGGTTTTTTGTTTGTTTCTGTTATCTCTGCCCCTAGCACAGTGCAGTATGGTACGCTAAATGTTTGTTGAGTCAATGAATAGATGGCTAGAATGGTTTCATTTCTAAGACATATTGCCAGCATTGTCTTCTAAAATCATTGGCTGACCTGACAACCTAAGCTAAGGAAGTGGATGCCTTCCTTGAGATGCCTAAGAAGTGCTTCCAGGGCCCTCCCTTTGATTGTGTTCCCAAATGAGTCTGTGGAGCCCCATTATAAAAGTCTGCTTAACATCTTAATAGACAGCAGGAAATATGGTCTTGACAGCTCCTGGGTTAACCTAGTATAGCCAGGAAGTATGCTTTGGAAATGTTACCAGAGTCAATGATGAGCTGAATTGTTTATTTCCCAACACAGTAGAATTTACTGGCTTCTAATTCCCTCCAGGCTAACAAGAGGACAGCCAAAAGGTTTTAATTATCTGAAATGGGGCTTTCAGACAACTAAAGCCACTTTGAAGTGAATTATTGGTAACATTATGCATTGTTTTTTCTTCCTTTTTTTAAGTAACAAGTCGAGGCAATTAATGCTATTTTTATCTTGCAGATTCACTGAACTATAAGTGATTTTAAGGATGCCTTAAAAACCCCTCTTATTGGCTAAGAGATGGGTTACTGTCAGTTAGGTAAGCTAGAGCTGTGTTCGGATGCTATTTTACATGCTACTGTTACAGGTATTTGAATACCTTACTGTTCTTTGCAGTAAGGTGTTTTTTCAGGAACCTGTAAAATGAAAGGTTTTTCTTGTGTTTCTGAGGACGTTCCCAAATATCTGTTATTGTTTTAAAAGTCAAAAGTGAACCAAGGAAACTGTTATAAATAACAGGCAGCTGTAAAGTAGAGCCATTTAGTCTCTTCAGTGTGGTTTTGTGAAGATCAGAGACTGGAAGCTTCAGTGTGGCTTTAAGTGAAGCAGCTGCATCGCCAGCTGGAGACTGATATACTAAAGAGAGCGGCACAGCACAGCTGAGATCCATCCTCTCCCATAGGAGACTTAAAGACCTGCCTTCAATGTTTACATTTAGTTTAGACAGGAGGCGGCACAGAACCTGCAGTAGCTGTAGCTATGAGTATCTTGAATCAGCACTAAGCAAAAAGGTGCATATAAGAGGTGCATACCTTTGCCACCAGGCAAAGGTCTAATGGCTTACATGTGCAAAGGTATCCTGCTACTCCTTAGCTGGAAAAAATAAAATAAGACCCTGGAGAAGGGAAAGGAAGCCATAACTATTCTCTTTGGTTTACTGGGAAAATGTGGCTAGCTGTTTATTGAATGCTTGAGCCTAATTTAATTAGTAAGGTTTCTTTAGTCTGATTTAGTTTTTAAAAAACTGGGTATTAGTCTCCTTCCCTATTTTAAAAACATGCCAACGCATTCTCATTTTCCTTGCCTGATTAAATTCATGTACCAGCTTTCTGCTTGAACACTATCTCCTTCAAGGTGCCTTTTCTAAGCCCCAGTCTGGGCTAAATACCCCTTCTCTGTGTTCCCATATGTAGAGTAAATGAATTTATTATGTTTTTTTATGCCACTAGCCTTTGTGGCTATCACCTGTGGCCTTGATGGTGTTAATACAGAGGCTCTTGGAGCGTGGGCGTGGGACTTGCCTGATTTTGGACACCTTGAGCATGGTGGGGAGGGCATGCGTAATTGTACACGCCTGAGCCTCGAGCCCAGGGATATAGGAACAAGCTTGTCCTACGAGGAGGACAAGAGGCTCTTACCACACCCTTTTTCTGCTCTTACCACATCATAATGAAAATGTCTGTGGTATGTGTCCCTTTCTTTAACCTGTAATTTCCTTGCCATCTGGGATCAAATGTCATCCATCTCCCAGTTGCCTAGTGTAGTACCCACACATAGTAGGTATTCAAATATTTGTTAAGCAAACGGTAATATCAGGAGTCACAAGCTATGCTAATAAATCCTTTACCTCAGATACCATAGGACTTTATTCTAAGGATTGCGTGTTCCTTGACTATGTGAGAAGGCAATTTGCAGAGTAAGGGAGGAGGAGAAAATATAGAAGTTCTCTTTAAAGTAATACATGTAGGATAAACAAAATTCTGTAATCACTTTAAAACTAAATTTCTTCTTTTGGTAGTATCATCTTTTTCAGAAGGGGGAAAACTTAGCACTATTTCTGGTATATTAGAGAAAAAGCAGCTAATAACGTCTTCGTGAGCATAAAACAATTATACCCAGTCTCCTGTAGAGACAATCTGCCATAACCAACCGCCTCAGCCTCCACACGGGCTTCATTTTCTTACTCTAGAATTTCAGGCTCTCCCCTGAAGACCTTCATCTTGTTGCACTATTATGATGAATGTTTGGAGCTCACTCTCACCCCCTGCTTTACTAGCTGTTACTAGAGGTGCTGACAAAGAATTGGGCCCCAAATTTAGCCTCCCATTAAGTCCTCTGTTGGGCAGCACTGCTTGGTTCTGAGTAGTAGTCATCTAATCTCCCAACTGCCTTTGTAAGGAATCTTCAGGCCCTGTGCAAACAAAGGGCTATGGTAGAAGTAATGCTGCAATCACTTTCCACCACAGCTTTTCATTTGCTCTTACTCTTTATATTTTTTTTAAGATTTATTTATTTATGCATAAAAGCTGGGGTGTAGGCCATAGGTGTGGGGTGGTGAGAGGATTCACCAGAGACAGAGCGGGGAGCAGAACAGGCAGATTTACTGAAGTACACTGCTGAGGGGAGCAGTGGGCGAGACAGGAGAGGTCTCCTGTGCCATGTGGGAAGCTCCCTGGCCAGGGATCGAACTTGTGCTTCAGTGACTCTGGATAGCTTCATAGTGCTGTGACTTAACCCGTTGCTCCACCAGGGAGGCCCGTTTGCTCTTATTCTAGGCCTAGAGAAAAGCTCAGATGTGTCAGTGCCTGCACATGCATGTGCTGTGAGACCTCCAACAGTAGTCCGTGTCATTTCTTCACTTGGGTGGTCAAATCTGTCAGCAATGCCTTTAGGATCTCCTCTCTATAATGAGTTAGAGATGGATTAGTTTCTGACCACCCTGACAACCTGTCTATACTTACCTACTCCTCTTAGTAATAGGTATATGAGGGCCTCCCTGGTGGTGCAGTGGTTGAGCGCTGCGCTGTGGAGCTGTCGGCAGCGGAGACGCGGGCTCGACGCCCAGCTGGGGAGATTCCCACATGTCATGGCAGACCTCTCCTGCCTCGCCCACTGCTCCCCTCAGCAGTGTATTTCTGATCGGCCTGTTCTGCTCCCCGCTCTGTTTCTGGTGAGCTTTCTCACCGCCCCGTGCCTCTGGCCTGTACCCCAGCTTAAATATAAATCTTAAAAAAAAAAGAAATAATAGGTATATGAGTCTTTGATGAGTTTTAAAAATGTGTTACATGATTTTTTAATTTGTACTCTTAAAACTTTAAGATACTTTTAAAACTTTCTCCTTATGAGGTTTTCTGTTGAAGAGAAACTTTTTGGGTCTCTAACTTAATAAGCTGCCATTTAGTCAGTTTGGGGTTTTAATTTTGACTCACAGTTATCTGTAGAAAAAATAGGGCCTAAAGGTGTTTCAGGTGCCATTTATAAATCTTAGGATAATTGATAAATACCCATTTCCTCTAGCAAATAGTTGATTTTGCTCATTAATAGATACTAACTAGGTTGTTGAAAATCTGACCCGTTAGCTTTGGAGCTGCTCATTAATAAAACTGATATTGAGGCTTCCATGAACATCGAAAAACCTCACTTTCAGTAACACTTCTTTTCTTGTGGAGAAAGTATGTTACAATGAAGTTTTAACTTTTTCCTATTTCAATGAGATATTGTCAGCCTCACTCAGAATGATTCAGTACTTTGTTTTTTGGGTTTTTTTGATTCAGTACTTTGAACAGATTGTTTAATCATGATGTTCTAAACTATCACGTTCTTCTTATCCTACCAACCAAAGTGCTACCCAGTTCCTCTGCTTTCTTCCACAGCCATCCTCACAGGGCCTTTTTCTCTAGCCAACCCCACCACTGACTCCTACTCTTTACTCCCAATCTTCTTATAGGAAACCACTTGTGCAAGGGCCCCTCTGGCAATAAGTCATTGCCAGAGCCGATGAGAGGGTAAAGCTTTCCATCACAGCGGGCTGGCCAGCAGCCAGGGCCATGCACGCAGCATCTCAGTGGTGAGCACCTGCAGGCGCAGAGCTGACAGTGTGCAGTAATAAGATTCATCTCTGTTCACTTAACTGATGTGGGCTTTATGGTAAGTGTTCACTTGCTTAATTACTTTGGCAGACTCACTGATTGCCTTTCCTGAGGAGTTCTAAAAGGTCCCCCTGGGATAGAGCATAAACCTCTTTCCATGTCTTTTAATTTCATTCTTGGAGTACTTGAAAACTAGTGTGTGATCCATGTGGCCACCATCCTCTCCCCGCTGTGTGTGAACATCAGGACCACTCCTTTCCAGTGTGGTGTCCATATGGCCCATACTGGATCTCCCAGAAATCTTGAAGCTGCCTTCTTTCTGTCCACATGAGGTTCCCGTTCCTCCTCCACCACTGAGGTATATGCATGGCTCTTCCTAATTAGTTTGGTGTATATGTGCCTCTAAGTAGTGTACATGTTTTTCTCTAAGTAGTATGGAATCCACAGAACATTTCCTTTCTCTCTCTACTCGAGCATGTGATCCACTAAAATAATTTCCCTCTATTTTTGAAAAGACAGGAAAGGAAGCCTAAGATAGTCAATTGCTAGTTTGTTTTTTCCCTTCAGCTCTCCCTACCTCCGTGGTTAAAAGTCAGGGCCTCTCAGGTCACACAGGGGTTAAGTCTCAGCACTATGAAGCTACTACAGCCACTACAGCACCAGTTCGATCCCCAGCCAGGATGCTTCCCACATGGCACAGCAGACTTCTCCTGCCTCACCCACTGTTCCCCTCAGCAGTGTATTTCAGTCGATTTGCCTGTTCTGCTCCCCACTGTCTCTGGTGAATCCTCTCACACACATCCACCTCTGGCCTACCCCCCAGCTCTTGTAGGCATAAATAAATAAATCTTTTTTTAAAAATTAGATGTCATAATAAATTGAGTAATTGGGCTAATGAAAATAAGCTGTAATTAAAATATTTCATGTTTTTTACTTATGCCAGTTTTTTTTTGAGATACGTATATAAGATTTTATTTATATATTTTTGCACAGAAGAGCTGGGGTGTAGGCCAGAGGTGCAGGGAGGGTGAGAGGATTCATCAGAGACAGACTGGAGAGCAGAACAGGCGGATCGGCTGAAATACACTGCTGAGGGAAGCAGCGGGCAAGACAGGAGAGGTCTGCTGCACCATGTGGGTTAGCTCCTGGGTTGGGGATTGAATTCAGGCTGTCTCAGTGGTAGCCTTGAAACTTAACCTCTAGGCTACCAGGGACACCCTATGCCAGTTTTTTATAAAATTCTCAGCTCACATTCAAGGGATTGGAATGCTCATTAATTAAAACAAAATAATTTCTTGGGGTTTTGAGCTGATTTTCACTACTTCAGAAATCCTCTTAAGTCTATATTAGGATTTTCTTGTTGTCTATAGTGGGACAGAAAATCTACTAGATATTTTCACATGGCCTGTTTTGTTCCTTTATATTTAATAGATGTTTCTGATAGTGCAAAGAGCCTTGCTTTTGGAGATAGGAAATCCACAGCTAAACTTGCTGCAAAAGCCATCAAACTCTGCCATCAACTCCTGGCCTGCATCTGGAGTTGATAAGGGAATCTGAAGTATAAAGTTGTGGATCTGAGCAAGGACGGATAGGCTAACCTTGAAAGGTGTTTTATCCCTCAGAAAGTTTTGGCACCTCTGTTCATTTAAGAGAAAGCCATAATAAAGAGTAGACATTTCTGAGGGGAATTGATGATAGGACTGTAGATGGTCCATTTGACTTCTGTAGTTTCTTCAACTCTTATGGTTCATTCTTCATTTATATTCATTGTGATGTGGAAGCAGTGAAAATAAAACAGGCTGGTATAAAAAGCAGTACTTTTATAACAGTACTAGAGGAGATAATTTAGCCAAAGCATAAAGCCCATGGCATCACACTTGACTTAAATCTGTGGTTTGAGGACTTAGTAACTTAATAACTAGAAATTAACTTATTTTTCAAACAAAGGCACAATAACCAATTGCTTAATTTCCAGCAGCTGATGAGGTGGAAACCTAGTCAGACAATGTCATGCATCTAGGTAGAAAGCCCAGGCTGCCAAAATAGGCCAAAAAGCCGTAATCATGCCCAGAACTTCAGAAAATGAAGTGACTGCCCCTCAAGCACGTGGACACACATTCCAATCACAGTAACTTTTTCCTGTTTCCCTCCGTTGTAATGAATTGTGAACCTTCATTTGTCCAGTGCAAAACCTGAATGAGGATATCATCCAATTGATGAATAGTGTTCTCAGTGTGACACTTGTTTCTCACCTAGAAATCAAGAAGAGTGTTGACCCAAAATGAGATTAAAGTGAGGATTACTGTAATGTAGTCAATGACACACATTCTCTGTCCCACCCACCACCCACCCCCAACCAATAAATTTGTGTACACAAATCAACTTCTCTTTAGTAACTAGGCCAGTTTATGTAGTTGGATCATTGGCTAAAACAAGCAACTTTATAGTCCTCCTAAGGACTGTAGCACTGGCCAGTAGCTAGCTCATCCTTCCTGATTGTTACCAAAATGACTTTCTATAGTAAGGTTCCATTTTTGTGCCTTTGATTCTGAAAAGAATGGCATGAAAGGGTTAAGACCTAAAACATGGGGGTTAAGTTAGAGGAACAACCCTAACAGGTCAGTTGCTGAAGTTTTGACTAGATAGTTTTCAAAGTGAAAAGGTTAGAAGGTATTCTTATTTGAGGTTTCATTTTGTTTAATGTTAATCAGCAGAGTCTCTGAGGCTTGTAATGACTGCTGTTAACAGGCATCAAGGGAAATTGCTTTTTTGTTGTTGTTGTTGAATTGGATGGGTTGAAGATTCATTTAATCCATGAAGAAGGGAGCTTATTGCTGCATGAAATGGGAGTATGTGAGGCAATTCTGAAGGTGAAAAGAAATGTGAGTCTAAAATTAAATAACTCAACCTCAGGCGAACTTTTAAACCACGGCCGCAAGCTATTCAGTCATACGTCACTCCTTCTCAGAAGGTAGTCTTTTACCTGTATATTTGTAGGTTTCCCAGGTAGAAGGAATTAAGAGTGATGGTTTTCTTGTTTTTAATCCCAGATATCTGAGAATATACTTTGAAGTTTAGAGCTCTGAACTGCTCTTTGGGGTCTAGGAAAGGAGAAGCTGCTTGGGTAGAAAAAATCCTATTAGGACAAGTTAGATGATAATCTAGGAAAACACAGAGGAAAGCTTTGGAAAGGAAATCTTAACCAGAGGAAGGAACTGATGGTACTCAGAGAGGCTGGTCTTTTGCCCAAGACTACACAGTCTAGAAGTAGAGGAATCAGGATTTTACCCGATAGCCCCTAAGCCTTGCTTCTTGCATTATATATATACCACATTGTTCAGGGAAGCAGTAATGTTTTAACTGGGCCTTTGAGGAAAAATAAGATTTAGGCTCTTGGTGGTGAAGATGGCATTCCATATGAAGAAAACATGTAGCATGATTTCGAGGTGTACTTCCTTAGCAAGTACTTGAAAATAGAGGGCTATCACTCTTATGGGGTTAGGACTTGAGATTCAGATTTGTTTTTAATCAGGCTTCAATATCAGACTCTTTAATGTAAGTCTGGTTACCCTATAGGGATAATTTTAGGGTGAAGCGTTTTTTTTTTAAAGATTTATTTATGCATACAAGAGCTGGAGTGTAGGCCAGAGGTGGGGGTAGGGATGGTGAGAGGATTCACCAGAGACAGAGTAGGGAGCAGAACAGGTGGATCTACTGAAATACACTGCTAAGGGGAGTAGCAGGCAAGACAGGCGAGGTGTGCCATGTGGGTCAGCTCCCTGGCCGGGAATCAAACTCGTGATTCAGTGGCTGCCAATAGATTCAAAGTGCTCAGACTTTACCCCTTATGCCATCAGGGAGGCCCTAGGGCGAAGCATTGAATTATCTTCCCAGAATATACCATGTGGGGTGTACTAGTAATGTTTCCTTTTTCCTTAAAATAAGAGCTACAGAAACTTTTCCTGTAAATAACCTTTGCCCCTTTTTTCTCTTCATGCCTTAAGGATTTACATAGCATGTTTTAGAGCTAACCTGCTTCCCTTGAGTGTCTCAGTGAGGAAATAATCACTGTTTTGGGCTGCTGGATGAATAAATAAATGTTGTTTATTTATTGTTTCACAGAGACCTCTAGATACTTCTGTCGGTGGGAGACAGTTGGGCTTGTGGGCAGTTGCATTTTGGGGGGATTTACTTTAGATTCACATTGGATATGAGGAAAAAACCAAGTTTTCTCTTGCACTACTTTGCCTAAATTGTTAAGTAACATTTCCATGCATTCCTTGGATAAGTTGGGCATGAACTATGTGTCTCAGCCATCATGCACCTAACACTGGGGAAAAGAAAGCTGCTTACAGAGTCATGAGTCAGAGAGAATAAGTTAAAAATGGACCAAGAATTCCCCAGCCAGTTTGCACCTCAGCCTTTCTGTTCCATCTGTCCATTTCATTTTCCTTCAGTTTGTATAAGTGACCCCTGTCTTCAACACTCAGAAATTGACAGTTGCATTGGAGGATGGCCCAGATTCCTGCCCTTAAATGTGCTTTGGTTGCAGAGCCATCCCTCACTATGGCTGGCTTTAGCAATTTCTCTTACTCTGGCATTGTCTATTTCTTCTCTCTTTCCCCCTTGGGACTTCTTTTTTTTTTTAAAGATTTATTTAGTTATATATACAAGAACTGGGATGTAGGCCAGAGGTATGGGGGACCAGAGAGAGAGGGGGGAGCAGAACAGGCAGATCTACTGAAATACACTGCTAAGGGGAGCAGCTGGTGAGACAGGAAAGGTCTGCTGCACCATGTGGGTCAGCTCCCTGGCTGGGGATCAAACTTGTGCTGCAGTGGCTGCAGTAGCTTCATAGTGCTGAGACTTAACCCCTTGTGGCACTAGGGAGGCCTTTCCCCTTGGGACTTTCTAATTCAGTGACATTAACAGACCCAGTACCAAAGTATAATGCACTCCCCCACTCCTCTCCCACTGCCCCCCAAATAAACAAATCAAAATATAGGCTTACTTTTAGAAGATGTTAGATAACTTTAATAAGTGCCAGAAAACTTCCTCTTGCCTTCTGGCATGGCTTAAGGGAAAGAGAAAACTTGACTCTCTTCAGTGACAACTTTTTTCCTGTTTTGGGGACAGCTGTTCATGCATGAGCCATCTTTTCTCTGGGGATGCAGATAAAACATTTTTATTTTAAAATGGAGCTACCATATGACCCAGCAGTTCCACTCCAAAGGACACTAAAACATTAATTGAAAAGGATACCTGCACCCCTGTGTTTATTGTAGCATTATTTATAATAGGTAAGACTTAGAAACAACCCAAATGCCCCAAAATAGATGACTGGATCAAGAAGATGTGGTATATATACGCAATGG
Organism: Scalopus aquaticus; assembly: GCA_004024925.1. Taxonomy (NCBI): domain Eukaryota; kingdom Metazoa; phylum Chordata; class Mammalia; order Eulipotyphla; family Talpidae; genus Scalopus; species Scalopus aquaticus. The sequence goes on along the minus strand of PVIJ01017615.1, from coordinate 3,068 downwards.
AATACTATCCAGCAATCAAAAAAGATAAACTAATGCCATTTGTAGCAACATGGATGGAGCTAGAAGGGATAATGCTCAGTGAAATAAGTCAGACAGAAAAAGAAAAATATCAGATGGTTTCACTTATAAGAGAAATATAGGGGAACCAAAAAAGGGATTGGGGAAAAAAATTAAAGGGAGCCTTAATCTTTTCATAATGGATGTGTTTTCTTACTCATTGACCACTCATACCTTCCTCATCCATAAACTTGGTACCTCATCTTTCTCCCACTTAGAGTCACGTTTGAGTCCTAGTCTAGGACTGTGGCCAGGTGGGAGAGTGTGGAATCAGGTGAACCCTGGTAGCCGCCAAACTTCCTGGGAAGGAAAGGGTATTTCAGACACTGCAAAGGCATATGTCACTCAGTGAGGGCTGACTTAGCCTGGTTTCATTATGTTGACTTTTCTTTGCTTCTGAGAACCTTAATCGGAAACTTCAAACCCTCTCTCGAATTCCTTGTCAAAGAGTGGATGGAGAACAGCCAGTGTCAGACTACACTGGTCAACAAATTTTTACGAAAGTCATGTTACTAAAATAAAATTAGTCACTCCCTATCAATTTGTATGTGCTTAACACGAATATGACAGTTAAATTCTAATTTTGGCTCTAGTTTTTTTTTGCAATCTGCAATAAATTGATGTTTACATCACAATATGCATGCCAATAGTAATAGGCCTTCCGGTTAATACCTGTAAAAAATCAAGTCATAGACTACTTCTTATATTTCTTTGCTTATCTCTTCTACAGCTGCTCAGGAGCATCTCTGGGGAGTGTCTAGCGGTAGTCAGCCAGCATTGTAGTGGACCATTTTCCCTGGTATCTTTGTTCCATTCATGCAATATCTTGATGAAAACGTTCGCCATGTTCATCACTAACCATACCACAGTTTTCAGGGAAGAAATCCAAATGGGAATGAAGGAAGTGGATCTTTAGAGACATATTGCAGCCAAGTTTCTGACACTGCATCAGTATGTCTTCTACTAGTTCCTTGTAGTTTTCTGCCCTAACATTCCCAAGAAAGTTTGTAGACACTAGGCGAAAAGCATTCCATGCTTGTTTCGCATCACCGTGCACCAAGTTGTTGAACTGGTCATCTTTGAAGAGCTCTCGAATCTGAGGACCCACAAAACTCCCTCTTTAATCTTTGATTTGCTGAGTCGAGGAAATTTTCATGCAGGTATCAGAAAGCTGGCGAGGTCCATGGCTTTCATGAAATTCTTCATCAAATCTAGTTTGATGTGAAGGGGTGGTAGCAGAATTTTGTGAGCCTCAACCAGAGCTGGGTGCTGGATAGTCTTCTCTCCAACTGCTACATTTTGTCTGCAGGTCCATTCCTTCTGCAAGTAGTGCAGTTCACTTGCTCGCCTATCCCATTCACATAAGAAACACATGTATTTTGTATATCCCTGCTGCAGTCCCATCAAAAGGGCAGCTAGCTTCAAATCACCACAGACATGCCAGCTGTACTTGTTATACTCAATGGAATTCAGTAGCTGCTTTAAGTTATTGTATGTATCTTTCATGTGGACAGCATGCGCTACTGGAATAGATGGAAGATGGTTTCCATTTTGCAAAAGCACAGCCTGAAGACTCAGTTTCGAAGAGTCTAGAAATAGTCTCCATTCTTGTGAGTCATGAGTGATTTCTAAGGCATTCATGAGGCCCCCAATATTGGAACAGAATACCAGAGTACTTTCCTTTCTGAAGAAAGGCTCTAACTGCTGGTGGCGCTTTCGATATAAAGTAATTGTGACATCTTCTTCTAGAAGATTCCATTGTTGGAGTCTTGATCCTAACAATTCTTCCTTGTTCTTGGATAAGTCCAAATCACGAACCAGGTCATTTAGTTCTTCCTGTGTTAATCTGTGTGGGTTTGATGATGCACCACAGTGAAAATCTGGATCACTGCATGCTGATGGAACAAAAGAAGAATAGGTCGGCTCACCCTTGTCCTCAGCAGATGAATCAAGAGAATATTCTGCTGGAGGTTCTGGAATAGGAAGTCCTTCACTATGTGGATGTGGTCTCAATGCAGACAGAATGTTTGAGTAGACTATTCTCGACTTCTTTTGCTTCGTTATTCCGCCGGAAAGAGGAGGAACCAAGCAGATGAAAGAGTCTTTTATGTGGTTGCTTGGCTCTCTCCACACCATGAGGACTGCAGATGGCATTGATGGTCTTTTGCCATTCAACCACTGTGAAAGCTGTGTTATACATGTAGTACAGCATATATGTGGGGCCTAAGGCTTATCTTGGTCACCAACCTTGTATCCGAAGTAAAGATGATAAACCTTCTTCACTTGAGAAGTGATACTTTTCTTCTGGTTGGCAAATGTCACTTCCCCACAAATAGAGCAGAAATTGTCCACGTTATTAACACACGAGGCATTACTGTTCTGTATTGTGCCTAAATGGATAAAAGAGTAACAGTTCTATGGAACAGTAGCTTAAACTGTCTCGCACAAAGTTTGAAATATTTTCAATGCTCAACCTTTCCAACAGGGCTTTCTATAGTGCAGTGCTGACATCAGCTTACTTCAGCTGATATTCAGTAGTATTGGATTGCATCCAATAGTACATCCAATACTTCAGTAGTATTGGATTGCATCAGAAAATGATGCCGTCAACTCTGGATGATAGTATTATGCAATGTGATGCAATATTACATCATTCTAGGCTGATTTAGGATGTTGTTGCAGTCCTACTGGATAAATTTACATGGTGAAACATATAAAATGAATTATTGTCGGAGGCCGGCTCCGACCGAGGTTGGGTTCCCGGGGGTGGTGGGGAAAGCGTCGGGCGGCGGGGGGCGAGTTCCGTGGGGAAAAGGGGGTGGGGAGCGAGAGACAGCACACACCAGAGAGTGTGATCAGGCCGTTCCACTTTATTATTGGAGAACAGGGTTTTTAAAGCATAAGAAGAATTAACTACTGACAATGGCAGGGTGATTACAGATATTCAGATACATAATCAATTACATAGTTTGAGGGGAATCAAGGAACTTTAGAAAAATGTCTCTTATCTG